>VZRO01007265.1:810070-946291 GCA_013397915.1 Daphoenositta chrysoptera | reverse complement strand
CCCCCGCCCCCCCGTCCGTCCCAGCCACAGCCGCCGGATCAAAAAGCCCTTCCGCATTCTTGCCAGCTTTAAATATGCACAATCGCAGAAGCGCTTATTGGATTAGAAAGCTGCCAATTAATTTTCAGCTCCAATCCACGACAGAAAGTAAATTTTGCAAGGTCCAGTGAATTGTATTTGATTTTAGTTTTTTCTCTAGCATCACACTTGACTTAAAAAGGTTCATCACAAAGTACTATTCTTCAGGGTTGTAAATGAAGGATGTAGTGTGTTGGGGTTTTTAAGTGGTTGGTGATTGCTTTAAAGATTCAGGCCATCAGAGAACACCCTTTGTAGTTGCCTTTACTGAAATAAAATTCAGAACAAAACCTGTAGTTCACAGTTATCCTGTAGAATAAATATATGTGCTTTCTTCTAGTGTTGCTTGATGTTTTTCCTTCAGAGTATCACTGTTAGCTGACTCTGTCTCTTTTGCTCCCTGAGGATTCATGTAATTTTTTTTTTTTTATACTGTAAAACAATAAATGTATAGGATATCTTTAAAATGTGATTTAAAGAAAAAAGTAGGGGTTTGACCCATTGTGATTGAAAAATACATTTTCATAAACATCTAGGTTCACAGAAAACATCACTGCAATATTGGAAACTATCTCACACTGTCTCTTTAAAAACATGATTAGAATAAGTGCAAGTAAATAGATTCACTATGGTACTTGGTGATGCTTGATTCAGTTTTCCGTTTAGCAAACATGATTTTTTTAACAAATGGAGAAAATTATTACATTTCAGTTCACATTCTTGATTTCATTTATTTTCAAAATAATAAAGCTTTTCAAATATTAATTTCATGCTGGTTTGATGGAATTGTTTAGGTATGTATGTTGACTATATCAGTTGTCATCCACTTTCCACTTCCAGCTCCCCCAAAGACCATCATGTAGGCAAATTTCTTTGGGCTTTTTAACTATTCCTTTAGTTTATTTGGACAAGATGTAGAGTAGATCAGAACTGGACAGAAGTGTTTTTTCACTGAAGCTGGCAATGACATCTAATTATTATGACATGCAAAATAATGAGTAAAATGGGCAACACTTTTAAGACTTTTCAATTAAAGAGTAATTAAAAACAAACATAAAGAGGGAGTGATTTCAGTTGGATCCACATTCTTCTAATTCCACATTCTGAGATCCAGAGGTACTGTGGAGAAAACAAAATAAGTTAAAAAGTAATTAAGCATACTTCTGGAAAGTTGAGGAGATTTTTTTTAGAGAACTGCCAAATATTTATTGCCATATATTTCTTTTTCTAGTCTAAGTTTTATTAGATATATAGTCAGTCTCTGGTTTTTAGCATACCCTTTATATCTTTTATTAAAGACTTCGTATCTGCAAGACTAGTTTTATCTTCTTTTATCTTGGTTGTTTTGAATTCAACTTAAGATCCTTTGAACTGGAATTTCAAAAGTCAGACAAGAATCAGAAGAATCACTGCTTGCTGGGAATCATTGTCTTGGAGGAAACCATTTTGTTGTATAAAGCCACAAATTGCTACGCTTTAGAATGTACAGATACCATTGCATGTCACCTTTATCAAAGTGAAGTTAGAATTTTGCCTGAATTCGTCAAATCTCTTTTGAAAAACTCAGTTATTTCAGAAACTTTTTATTGTTGCATCAAAACCAACAGAAACTGATGATGGAGCATTTCCCAAAAAACGTAAAAATCTGGAAAACAGTATTTTGATTGCACAATTGAGATTTTTTGAATTAACATCATATAAATATGCATTTGGACACATCTTTCTACATGTACCATATTAGAAATTTTTGGCTCACTTGAGTAAAAAACCAGAACTAGAAATTATGTATTATGCTAATTGGAAGTAGACTAACAGCATCATGTTTTTGACAAGTGTGGAGTATACACAAGCTGGGCATGAGCTATAGTGAAAACTGGTAGTTAACAAAATTAAGCTTACTGTGTATTGTGAAATGAAAATAAAATTGCTAGAAATATGAAAGGCAGATTTGGAAGCATATAGTTTGTGAGAAGATGCTGGAAGAGTGTGGATAGGAAGATAGCAGTATTAGGAGGCTTGTGAATTTCTGTGCTCAACTATGAATTCTTAAAAAAATTAATGGTCCCCATCCCCATTCCACCCATCAGACCTTCATCTCTGGGCAATCCCAGTGCAAGTAGGTAAAGAATTAATTTTAGCCAGCAAAGCTAAGAAATTAAATTTTTTTTAAATTTCTAGAACTTGAGAAACATTAGAACATTGAAACATGTTTGAGGCATTACTGAAAATACTTATTTGTACGTAAGTTTTGCTGTATTGTGATGGTTTGTCACCTCTGGAAAAAAAGTGCAAAAGAGATTTCAAAATTTTTTGCACAAGTCATCTGGGGAGTCTTCTCAGTGACAGAAGGCAGAAATTGGGAAAATGTAAGTCACTTAAATTGATGTCATCATAGGCCAGCCAGCAAGTTCCTTAAATACGGGAAGATTTTGATGAAGCTTAGCAAGGGTTCTGAAAAAAAAAATTAGGAAATTGTCCATGTTTCCCGGTAGATACAACAGGACTAAAACCAAAACGAAGTTTTCATAGCTAAAACTAAGTAAAAAAGAAAAAAAAAAGATGCTTTTCCCTAACAATCAAAAAATATCTTCAGACAAGAAAAGTAAATAGGGCTGACATAATAGTTCTTACCTGGGGAAAAGTGTTACGTGTACAGCTGCTGATTGCTTGAACTCAGCAAGACCTGAAATAGTCCACCCTGCACACCAGCAGAGTACTTGTGACCAGAAGAATTTGCAGCATCTTGGTTCTTTGAGGGGCAATGTTTGTGGGTTGCTGCTCGGTTTTAACTTGTGGTGTTGTTTTTTCCAAATAAAGAAATAGAAGATCTTCTGTAAATACATAAAAATGTTATTTAGTTGAATAATGATGTTTTAAAGAGCCATGTTGTTTTCTGCTGACTTCTCTGAGGATCTGTCCTTTTCTATAGGGGATGTTGTATGATCTATGTGTGCTAACACTAGGAGTTGAAATTTGAATTGGCCATGTGCAAAACTGTCATTATTGCTGTGTTTAAGGTTATGACCTCTAGTTGGTAATTAATGTGCTAGGGATTCCTCTCTGTCTTTTTTCTTTTTCTAAGTAGGCAAAAACTGTGACTTACACATTTGGAAGTTCTAAAATATTGAGAACTGTTGACAAAATGCTAAAAACCTAGTAAGGGATGGCAAACCCTGAGGTCCTTGAATTTAGAGTACCAAAAGCATAGCAGAAGCCTTTCAAAACTCTTTGTAATAATAATAATAAAAGCTGAGGAATCAAAGGCCATTGCATCATGGGTGAAAAATGCTGCACATTTTCTTTCTGTGAGGGTACATCTGGCTTTGATATGCATGAATTTTGTAATCAAATGTAGAATTCTAGTGTGAAGTCTTTCATTCTAGTGATCACTTTTTCCAAGTATTGTGCTCTGTATGTTTATCAAGGACAACAAGCAGAAATCTGAAGCATTTGAAACTGTTAATATTGTATTTCCCCGCTTTCATTTAAACTGCAGTATTGCTGAATAATTGAACAGAGTCCTAGCTGGTTTTTAGTTGAAGGATTGCATAGCAAAACATAGTAAAACTAATGGAAAATAGACTGTTGGCTTTGGAGTAAGCCCTGAGGACACAACTTAATACAGCACAAAATAGTGTTTCATAGAGAAAACACAGCACAGTGTTTAACTTTGCAGATGTGGATTTTCTGCAGGCTTCTGGAACTGAAAGCGATAAGAAAATGTGAATTTGTCCCAATGATTCAGGGATTTAAAACTCTTATATAGATACACCATTATTGCTTATAATTGTTTTACTGATCCCTTACACTCTGAAATTATTTTCTGGACTTTTGTTAGATAGTTATAGCTTAGTTAAAAAGTGTTTGTACTGCCTCATTACATTCCAAACATACCCAGTTCCTTCCTTCATTGGCCTGTAATTGCAAAACAGCTGTAGTAGTTATTTTCAAGTATTCTCTTAGATTTTGTTCCTCTGAGGGGACATATTCCTTGAAGTAACATCCAAGACCTCTTGTCTAAGGAAAATATCCAAGATGATTGTCCTAAGAGACTCCTGTACTTTTCAGAGTGCTATACAGGTCTACAATTCATTGATTCAGCATCACGTATTTACTGAGTATTGTCAAGTTTAATGAGTTCACAGTCATAGCCCTATTTATTTTTTTCCCTACCTGTTCAAGTTTCTTTAAATTTCAGATTTTCACACTTGTGTGGAAAATATAGATATTGAATGAAAACAGATACTCTTGTAACAAAAATAATTGCAGAAAGTGGTGAAAGACTGCCAGAAAAAACTACAACTATTAATAAACTTGTGAAAGGAAAAATAAAGTGGTAGTTAAGAACATAAATAACATAGCTGGAGCATATTAGGAAAAAAAGCAAGCTCTATAAGATGCTGTCCATGTGCAAATTCATGTTCTAGGTAGAAGCTTCACAGTTTTCATCATGAAACAGAACCTGGTACTGGTAAATAGTTGAGAACTAATTTAATCAAAAGCAGTATACAAGTTATTTCAGTTATGCATGTACGAATTCCAATTATCAAAAGGGCTTCGCTTTTGGGAGAAATAAGTGACTACAGGAAAATGATGCTGTTATAGATTGAGCCTGGAAACCTCTCTGTTGGAGTTTAAAATATCTTCAAAGTATTTTCCTAGTGTGGAAATAAATGTGTGTAAGAATAAGGGAGGTGAAACATATCAGTTACAATTTTAAGAAAACAAAGCTAATCGAGATTTTTATTTCCTTTTTCGAGTCATGGTTTTCAATCCTGAGTATTGAGAGCCACCTTGTGGCCGTGCCTTTTAATGCATGTGAATGAAGTTGATTTTATGGTCGGTGAAAGGCCCTTGATCCTTGTTTCTCCTCTGAGCATTTTGCAGACTGAGAATTAAAAATAAATACATAAATACGTTTGACTTCATAAATAAACTTCATAAATACTTTGACTTGCATTTGCCTGAGGTGCAGCTCTCTTCTTTTCTTGAATGATGGGTTATTTACATTTGTATGAAATTTTTAAGATAATTTTTTTCTTATTCCCTCCTTTAGTCCTTCCTTTTTCTCTGCTTGCATACATTAATAGGTGATAGTATAAAATGCAAGACAGATAAGATACTAGTGTAATAACTATAATGTATAATGTACTTGTATAGTACATATACATATTTATGTATAGTAATATAATACTGCATTCAATTTTTCTTAAAATATATATAAATTCTTGAACAGTGCATATTTTAGGAAGGTAAAAAAAGTTGATTGTTTTAAGCATTTATTTCTCTATGTCTGCTAGTCATTGTTTCAATTAACAGAATAACAGTTAATAGGAAATAGGAAAGATCAGTATCTATATCTTTCAAATTTGTATTTACTTTTATGAAATATATGTCTGAAATTAGCTTCAGGCATCAGAACACACATTAGTTGAAGAAAATGCTTGAGGATTAATCGATTACACTTGAACACAGATTTGTTAAACCGCTGTATGGGTTTCTGTCTTTTTCCTGAAGGAGAAAAGTCAACATTTATTGTGACTGTAAAGGGGGCTGATGTAAAGATGGGAGTTCATCAGTTAAAGCTATAATTAGATATCCTTGAGTTCCATTTTCTGTTCTGTATTATAAAGTATATACTGTGTTTGATGGTGGAGGTTGAAATAGTGCCAATACTCTACAAAGCATTTTTATGGGGGATTTTTAGGGGTTAGGAGTGAAATTCCTCATAAAGTTTATATTTACTTCTGGTATTAATGGAAATGACTTTTCCACTATGACTGGATTTATACTTGGGAATCTCAGACAACTTTGGGATTTCACAGTCAACTCATTTTATCAAACACAAAAAAAACTCTGGAATTTTACCCTCAAACTAAAAATTAAACCAGTAACTGTAGAAATCTGCACAGATAAGAAGAAAAATCACTTCACATCTCTTATCTTTTTTCTTCTAAGGGGAAAATTGAGATTAACTAGGCATTATTTGTCTAACAACAGTTTGGGAACATTTCAGTTAGAGCATGTTCTCATCAGCTTTGTCACATGGAGAAAAACTAGTTTTTGTCAAACTTTCAAGTAGCACTATGACCTGTACTGAGTCTGGTGATGCCAGACTCTGTGAATTTATGGCATCTGTTTGTCCATCGCAAAAAAAAGGGCTATAGGAATGTAATTTTGGTGTTGCATAATTACATTTGGGGGTTCTAACAAGTCTGAAGTGAGTTTGTGATAAATAATGTCCCCTGATTAAGTTGCCATTGTCATCAATAGAAAGGATGTAAAGTCTCCATTCCTATTTTTACTGTGATGTTCTTTAGCTCTATTATGTTCAGCATTTAAACGTAGGATGATCTGATTAATTTTAATGTATGAGTATCAGAATAAGCAGAGATTACTGTGAAGGCAGATAATTTAAGTTCCAATTTATTTGGAATATTGAGTGATAATTAAGAGCTATTAGTGATATGTGCCATCTGGGAGTGTTGGGAAAATGCCACCTGAGTCAGTTACAATAGAAATTTGTTGCAATGGAAATTTATTTGAGGGACTAATTTGTCTTTTATTCTTTCCAGGATAATTCTTGTTCATTAGTCTAAATTTGAAACATGAAGTGCTTTTCCGGCTAAAATTATAGCACGCGGGTTTTAGGAGACTGCATATGGTAACTACAAATGTGTGATGTGTCTGAGCTGCTGTTGTAGTTGGTGGAGTTCAGTGCACCTCCAGCAGTGGAGCCAAGAGGATGCCTGAGTTCATCCACGAGCAGACATGGGAAAGAGCAGAAAGACTGCAAAGGCTCTGCTGCCTGACTCCCACTGACTGTGCAGGGTGCTCAGACTCCTCCTGCAGATGTGCAGATCTCTGTGCAGACATCTGCAGTGTTTGAATCTCACACTGAACCCTGCCGTATCAAGCCAATGTCAAGCGGCCTGTTTCAAATGGTCATGCAGTTACTTTGCTTTCTAGAGATATTTCTCTGCGCCAGACAGCATTAGCCGGCCCTCTTACCTTCTGTAGTAGCAGCACGCAGATTAAACAAGGATGATGGAACTACTGTTTGTCTCAAATTATGTCTTCTCAAAGGAGAAATGGAGCAGGGAGTATGTTCTAGGTTGATTTCAAGAATGAAAAGGCTGTGCCAAGAATTATAAGTCATCAGTCCATTTCTATAGATATTATCAGAAAGACTGTCTGATAATGTTATAGAAAACAGGCTCAGTAGGTTTCCCGCCACCAAGTGGTCACTGAGGTTAGCAGAGATACAACCAGTGTTACAGGTAAGTGTAGCCCCTCTGTTTCAACTCTGTGTAAAATTTCTTTGACAACAGAATTGGCAATTAATTCCATATTTGGAGCTCAAAAATCAGTTTAAAAAGTAGCTGATATCCAAACATAAAATTAGCAGAAGGAGATACTTTTTTTGAATAATTTCTGATATTTAGACTGGAATTTGCAAAGTAAAATATTCTTACATATGTAAACCAATTCCTAAAAATGAGTGATGCTATGATCTCCAGCTTTGCTTTGCTATATGAAAATGAGCCTGCAGTGTGCCCAGGTGGCCAATAGGGCATCCTGCCCTGTATCAGCAATAGTCTGGCCAGCAGGACCAGGGCAGTGATTGTACCCCTGTACTTGGCGCTGGTGAGGCCACACCTTGAGTTCTCTGTTCAGTTTAGGGCCTCTCATTACAGAAAAGTCATTGAGGTGCTGGAGTGAGAAGGGCAACAGACTTGGTGAAGGGTCTGGAGCACAAGTCCTATAAGGAACAGCTGAGGGAGCTGGATTTGCTCAGTCTTGAGAAAAGGAGGCTTGAGGGGGCATTATGGCTCTCTACAACTACCTGAAAGGAGATTGTGGCTAGGTGAAAGTTGGCCTCTTCTCCCAGGCAACCAGTGGTAGGACAAGGGCAAATGGCCACAAGTTGCACCTTGGGAGGTTCAGGTTAGATATGCAGAAAAATTTCTTCTCCAAAAAAGTTGTCAAGCATTAGAACAGGCTGCCCAGAGAAGTGGTGGTCTTACCATCCCTGGAATTATTGAAAAAAGAATTGGATGTGGCACTTCACAATATGGTTTAATGGGCATGGTGATTTTAGGTCAAAGGTTAGGCTTGATGATCTTGGAGGTCTTCTTCATCCTCTCTGATTCTGTATTTTTTATTATTACTTCCACATTATGTTGTTTACAATAATTTTCTATACAGTATAGCATATTTTATGTGAGTTTTCAAAGTGCAAAATGAGAAAATCAAGCGCAACCAAAAGTTTTTAAAGTATGTGTCACACTGATTCTAATTAAAAGTTTGTTCAGAGTGCAAGAGTCAAAGATTCTTCACTCCTTTTATTCTGATTTTAATTCATAATTCAGTATTACCATCTTGAAACCACTGAAGACTGATATCCTGGTGATAACCCTGTAGTGTGTACGTGTTACATAACGCTGCAAACATGATATTTGCCTTGGCACTGAACCATGGTGTGCTGTTCAGTTCCATACAATCAGATCAAGTGGTTGTCTTTATCTAGGAAACCTACTGACATGTTTTGAATGCGATTGCAGCGTTAGTTATAGAACTATTTTACGTAGATAGTATTAGCTTTCAGTAGGGAAATCACTTTTTCGTTGTTGTGTTTTTATTTCAGCCTCAGTTGTTTTTGTTACTTAAAACAATAAAAAGATAGTCTGTTCTAAAATGTTATTACTTCAAGTGGTAAGTTATATGGACTAGTATATGTACTAATAAATATGTACACAACATTACTTTTAAGGCAAGGGTTGGCATTGTTTACTATTGTCCTTATGGGGATTAGAGGTTTCACCACCACACATACAAAAACTCTCCTGCCCTTGGTTTGTGGAGGGGGGATGCAAACCTGGCCTGAGCAGAGCACCTTGCCAGCTCCACAAATGGCCAATTGCTTTGAATCACTAACCTTTAACATTTCAGTCTCTTACAGGCTGCTCTTAAAAGAGGGCAGAGTTGTGAAATTAAAAGCTCTTTTAAGGAGGCTAAATGCATGAAGGGTGGAATGATTTGAACAGATATGACTACTAATTGTACAGAAGAATGGTAATATAATTAAAATATTAAAGAAAATGAAGCTCATAGTGGCATCTGACACTTTTGAACAGTCATTAGCACTAATGTATGCAAGATAAGTAAACAGAGTATGAAAAATGGAAATTAATGAGGGTTGGTAGAGGGAGTGTGCAAGCAATCAGCACAGCAGCTCTCCTCTCACCCGTTTTGTGCTGCTATGTACTGTGTTAAGTGAGAAGGTAACAGTCTCCTTACCTCTTCCCATATCAGATAATTTAGTCTCCCTGCCGTGTTTGATATGTGAGATATTTTCTTGTATTTCCCGTAAGATTTACCTGCTATGTAAGACATTTAAAGTTAGCTAGATGAAGAAACTGTATACCCTGCTTTAAAATAACAGTATGTGTATTACAATAGCTTAGAAAGTGTGAGCTCCTCAGTTTTGCAAAGGATTTCTAATCTTGTTTATAAACCCCAAGGCAGATGGATGAATTAACATCAGTGCAGTATTTTTTTCTCAAATCTCTGTAAATATGTTATAAAAATTACTTGAACAAGAAAATTAAGTATTCCTTTGCTCAAAATATCAGCCTTGGGTGGGAGGTATATCTGCTAGGTTATGTAAATGCTTGAAGAACTGTAGATGTAGAAAACAGTCTTTCAAAGCCATATTTAATTATACATAAACGTGTTCATCTCTGTGATTTCTAAAATTTACAGAGCAATTATCTTGCAGGCTTCGTGAAGTATCAAACAAAATGTTAGTAAGTAACATCAAATATTGCTACTATAAAGGCTGCATTTGAGGGGATGGGTTTTTTTAAGAGACAACAGCAAAAAGCCCTGGTTTTTTTCAGTAGAGTTTGAAACTACAAGAGATCTTGTAATTTAGAGGTCTGTGGGAAAATACTGTACGTTTGACCAGGATCTGTGTGTAAAATTAAGCTCTTTAGAGGTGACTGCACAGTGCTCATTTCTTGCATCTGCTGGTTTCCTCTGGCAGCAAGCCTAATAGCTGCCTCAGTTTAGCTGACAAACTGACTTCGAATTCCCAAGTCTGCTGGCCATAAGGGCAAAGTAATAGAAACCTTCTTGTTCTGTCACTTATTAGGTGCTACTTTTGTGCACTTGTAGATGTGTAAAGACATCATATTACCTTTAAAACTGATTTTGAATGATGTTCAATAGTCCACAGACAGTTGTGCACTGAAGTTGCAGAACTTGAGAGTAGTCTGCAAGTAATTTGGAATACAACTAGCAAAAAAGACAATATCATTGTCAGAGATGTTAGTAATAACTGGATGGCAGTGTTGAAAATCAGCATAAGCCTTACAGATGCCATTTTTAAGATGTATTTTTTTTGTCCTGAGGGTAGAGTGGAAGAGTTTATGAAACAGCATCACAGTGAAATAATTCTGGGAGAGATGAGGTTAGGGAAATCTGTTGGAGCAAGCATTTGAGTTGGGACAGAGGCACAAGGAATCAGGTTTCACTGGTCTTACCACTTAAAGGTCTATTTGTTTCTTAATAGATTTTCTTGTTTGTTAGTTCTCTCTCAGTTAAAGTAATTACCACTTAATATAATAAATAAGATGTTGTTGCATAAACATTGCAATATGAAAATACCTGAACATGTATCTTTTACAGAGTTCTGAAAAGTGCTTGTCTTGTGAGATTTAATATTTGGCAAGCCTGAACTACAAAGGTTACTAAGAAATCCCTGAAATTCCTTTGTAATAGCAGAGGCACAGGAGGAATAAAATATCTTTAGTTCTGAGACTTTTTTAATATTAGCACACCAATAAAAAAACCTAAAACCTTTATGTGATGCTAATTGCATCATGAATTTTCTTATGAGTCTTCATATTACACTGGTATCAGTGAAAAAGCTTGGTTTTATGAAGCTGCAGATGGTCTGATGCTCCAGTTTGTTTATGTTTTTTTCTTGTTCATGTTTTTTTCTTGTTAAAGTTCAAGTTACATAGTTCAAGTTACTTAATGAGTGGTGAATATAATTGTGACATTTTTTTAATTTAGGAATTTCTGCCACTTTTACTGATTGTGGAGTTTTTTTATCATGTCTTCATAGTATTGTTATGCTATCTTCCATGCTGTGTAGGACAGAAGTTAGAAGAGTGAAGAAACCAAGCCACAATACCAAATCAAAAGACATATAATACTTAACGATCATCTCTCTAAAAATTACTTTCCTGGTTTAAGATAAGCTTCAGCTTTTCACGGTCATATATAATGATGCCAGTCTACAACTGCTTGAAAACCATGTAAAGTATTCATACTGCACATCTTCCATTACCTGTAAGAATTGTGAGAAAAATTCCATTCTTCTGGAAAATCCTCAGTCTGTCACTTTGCATAGCTATGAAGTTTAGTGGACATTTGTGGTTTAATTATGAAATGAGAAATACAGTTAATGTTCATGAAATATTTTTCTTGCAGGGTTAACAATGTCTCAGTATAGCCTTTGAGGAGGAGTTGCGCTAAAAATCATTATGATATGTGTTAAGTAAGCTGCAGCAGTATTGGAAAGCACTTTAAAAGACTTTCTGCTTTCATTTTTTCTGGCTAAAAATATATTCAGTCTCATCATGGCCCAGCAGAGTGGCAATTTTGAGTATTACAAAGCAAAGAAGTTGTTCTTGAATATAACAAATATTTTTATAGACACCATGCAGTATCAGTTTCCTGTTGAAGCAGAATTATTGAAGTCTTTGCACAGTTAAGCACAGCAACAGAAGGTTTAACTAGATCTCCAGAGGTTGTCAGTATTCAAAATGAAACCAGTAAGATTCATCCTTGCATGTCATCAAACTCTCTCTCTATCAATTTCTTTCCATGCTGTATATCTTCCCTACCGGGTAGTTTTATAACACCATACTGAAAACTTTTGCTGTCAGCAAAACAGACCAAGATTGATGTTTTTTTCATCTGTGTACTCCTAGTGGTTAACAAATATGACAACAGCACTTGTTGTCTCAAAGGCTGGAGACAAATAGATACCTTGCTGTATTTTACATGTTTCATACATCTGTTCCCAGAAAGAGAGTTTGAATTCTAAACTGATGAGAAAGAAAATGAGATTTTGATTAAAATGATTTTGAATGCAATTTAAAATTGTGATGTTATACAATTAATTCAATTTTAATTAATGTGCATTTTCATGTTGCTGTTAAACTGAAATGTTTTGACACTTGTCTTAATAAGATTTGAGATTATTTAGTCACAGATTGGTGTCACAGATCTGGTGAAGTCCAGATTTTCATTATAATGAAGCAGTACAAAAACGTCTCTGTATAACTTTTATTCACTTGATATAAACAATAGAAATATGCCTAGTATTGTACAATATATGAAAAATATTATTTTCACTGAGAAGTGGCTCTTAAACTGGATGATTATAATGAACATTTCCTTTCTGTCTAAATCTACGGCTGGAATTATATTTCAATCTAAGTTCTTGAACCCTTTTATCTAAGAATCAGTAATTCATTCAGTTTTAAGGCAGGCACAGCAGTCTGGCTTGAAGTGAAATGTTAGGTTACTTTAGTCCACGTTATAAAATTCTGGCTCAAGTTGAGGTAGTGTATTGTCTATACAAATAGTTCCTTTTTTTGCTCTTTAGGCCTTTTTGGCTGGGCATTAAGTGAGGTAATTTGAAACTGTGTCTGCATCCTCAGTGACTTGTTGCAAATCCATCATTTGTGCATAGTCAGACTTGCATTCATGTTTCTTTCATTCTTGGCTTATCTGGCTGGCTCAAAAAAGCAGCATTTTTAACATTATATTACATTTCCTTAGCTTCTCTGATCAGTGAGGTCTGTAAACACTTCTGTCTAATGCATTATAGATTATAGACCTGAGGAATCAAAGATTACATTAAATGTTTACCTCTTGCTCAAGTTTTTGAATCTGAAGGCTGTTCCTCCTTTTCCCATAGAATAATTCATTCTCTATGTACCATATAACTTTTCCAATGAAAAAAACATGGAGTCGCTATGATGTAACAGTGTACTGTAAAAAGAACACACTGAAAAAGGCAAGACATTTCTGGACACCTTACCAATCCCTTCTTTAACTGGTAGTTATCGTTCCCTAGGGTACCAACTGGATGAAATACAACCTTATGCAATAAATAGGTTAGGATCAGTGGTAAGGCCAGGGCAATAGAAAAAAATGTGCCAGAAATTCTGCCTTACACCTCCTTCCTTTGTGAACCAAAAAGAGAATCAAAGTATAATTTATAGGAGTTCTTTTTAAACTGCTCTGCTTGGAGCAGTCCCACTACTCTCCTTTCTTTCTCCTTCAGAGGTGTTTTTAGAGCACTTTACAGAACTTACTGAGGTGATATCAGTAAATTGATCAGACAGTAACTCATAGGTTTAAAAAATTCTGACTTTAATACAGTGAACTTAAATTGCCAGAGGGAGACAATTAGATTATTGACTCTTCCAGGAGAAATTCAAACTGGTTCACATTTGTTTGCTAGAATTACCATCTTCAAATAATATCTTGCCAGGCACCAACTAATTATATCCCAGTAAAAGAGTAAGTGTTGAACAGAGATACTACTTCAGGATAACTATACAAAGTGAATAGTTAGATGCATTAAAAAAGTGAAGATGTAGAGAATGAGCATGCATACTCATTAAGTAGAATAGCATATTGGTCAGCCTGCATCCCTCCAGAAATGATCTGCTAGGTCATGTGTGTCATCTTGGTGAGGTGAGCTTTCAGTAGTTTCTGGGTTCTTCACAGGACCCAGCTGCAGGGTGAGCAGTCAGTGAAGCTAATGCTGCTGGTGCCAGGAAAGAGCAAGGAAAGTAATCTTACTGATACCCCATAAAATGCTGCTTTATCCTTGTCCTAGACACAGCTGCTCAATTACTATGCCGACAATTCAAATAGAATAATATGAATAACAGTTCTAATTCCTAAAAGGCCAGTCCTCAAGTAATATCATTGTACCGCAAATGCTTACCTTTTTTTCTCCCTTTAGACTCCAATCTGTCTTTCTCCATACAGTTGTTGTCATAAACTCTCAGATAATGTTACTGCTTATCTTTCATGGGTTAATATTTTCTCTAGGTTTCATACACTTCTCTAAATGCCTATTAAGGACTCTCACATTTTTTCCCTGTAACAAAAAATTACTATATTTTGAATTCATATTTTAAAAAAAAATCTTATGGTTTTATTTACCTTATCCAAGTTTTGGTCTCTCCCCTTTGAAGCAGTGATTGGGAATAGAAGAGTAAAACTTTTACATATATAGATAAATTAATATGCAATATGAATGTAGTAAATTCTGAAGAGCAAAAAAGGTGAATGACAATGCAGTCCTTTGATCACTTCTTTCTGTTTCTCCCATACCTAGTTTTTTTTATATTTACAGAACAGGAATAAGCCCATGGATGGAGTCTTCAACTTCCCTTTTTTCATTCTGCTTCTGTCAGCTGACATTACTTCTGGAGTAGATGGACACTTTTTCCATCCCACCCTGATCTCATAAATTTTAAAAGACTGTCAGTATTCTTAAAATGAACCAGCAGTGCAGATTCAGCAGTATTAGTAATATGAATGAGGCAGAGGAGGCTTTGTCTTGTTGGGTCTTAAAACAATTTAGAAGGTCAGCTACAAATTACAGTTTCGGATGTCTTGAGCAAAGTTACAAAATAGTTACTTTGGATATGCTTGGATTGTATTAATCGCACAGTAGCAGTACTAATTATAACTGCTGTTCTTTGAAGGCTGCAGCAAAAGATCCCTTACTTCGTTTGGTGTAGGTGTCTGTGATGGCTGTGCTATGTGAGCTCTGACACTCATCAAGTGAGGCTAATGAGGCCTCAAAATTAAGAGCTGCTACTTTTCAGGATGTCAGGACAGTGCAGAGAATGGAGGATGGGAATAAATTGCTCAGAATTGCTTAAACCAGTGAACAAATATAATGATGCATTCTGAACAAGCTGCAAGTGCTGCCCTATTGTGAACTCCACAGAAGGGAAATTACAATGATTGAGTCATATGGTCATGAGCATGAAGTTTGCTATAGCAAGGAGATCGTGAGAAAAATGCTAGAATAGCCTGTGCCATTTCTGTTATTGAAAGAAAATACATGAGTCAAAAACTGCATTATTAGTGGGAAAAAACACCCAAATTCAGAATTTCAAACCGTATCGTAAGATGAGGAAGCATAAAAGAAAAATGAGTAATCTACAGAAGGAAAAAAAAATCATAGCAAGTAGTGATGATCTACTTTGTCCTAGATGAGGGTAGCAATTGGAGATTAAATAAAAAACAAACCATAAATTCATGTTCCACTTATCAAGAAGCAATTTATTGGCATCTGGTTCTCATAATCAAGCTTTATTGCTCTTTTTTACTTGCTTTTTATATAAAATAAGGAAAAAGGCATCTACAGGCCTATTAAAAATTTCATTCTTTAGTTCATCGTATGAGTATTTCAAAGACCATGCGTCTTACAGTTCTTATGAATGATGATACCTTTGTGATACCAGATGCATGAAAAGGGTAAGGAAGGGTGTTGTCTTTTATAAGTCTCTTGTAGAAAAGCTTTCTTTTTTTTTTCCTGCTATGTATGCATCATTTCTCATTAAAATTAAGCAGGGACATAATTCTATGTCTAATTGTGACATTTTTAGTGTGTCTTAATCAAGAATTGCATGAAATTTAGGACATTTAAAGGAGAAATATAGGTGGCAGCAAGCTAAATGGGGAATTTATTTAATACATACTGTTTTAGATGCACACACACACGTAAGCAAAGGTCATAAGTCTACAGCCCTCTTGAGCAATAAGGGAGGGGAAAGAAAATCAATTCTAATCAGGAGGCCAGTGCTATACCTCATAATAACAACTTCTGCATACACCTGGGGCACTTAGTAACATTTTGTATAAATTTTAAGCAAAACCTTTTAGTTTTATTCTGTAATAGAACAGGGTGGAAACAATATAACTTTTTATAGTTTCACTTCCTTTATTTAGTAGTACTTGGTTTTGTTGTCTCTGCAACCATTAAAATCCAGATTAAATACAATAGCCCTGCACTTCATTGTCACAGGAATTTAAAAGGTTTGTTTAAAAGCAGGTATGCTGCCATTAAGTGATACACTGTGTGAGCAATGTTTCACGGCATCACTGAGATATGGGAATTGGGTTTTTATTTTATTTTCTTAAGTGAACTTTATAAAATTAGATTATTTCATTGTTCTTGAACTAACTTGCCCTGTGTCTTTAATCTAAAGTGAACACAAATTTATGGGAAGAAAATTAATTCAATTTCTGTGCAGTTAATAGAATAATTCAGAATAACTAGCAATTTTATTTCCTCAGCATTTGTTTTTTTCCTATGTCAAAAGTGAGTTGTGATTTTTTTCATTTAAAAAAGTTCACCATCTTCTGTCTTGGAAAAAAAATGTTTTATATATTTCTAAGCTGTTATCTGTGTAACCTAGAAGTCTAGCACTTCATAGAGCCAATAAATTAACAGATTCAATAAATGAACCTGTACATATTAAATATTTCAAAGATACTGTTTTAGAATGTGTGGTAGATTTTACAACTATGTTTTTATTCTTTCTAAATGCAATGAGATGGATACATGTAAATGTACCTGCATACTTTTAAGCAATTTAGGTTGGTTAAGCTTAAGCTTGTAAGTACTTGAATCATAGTCAGACTAGCATTCCCATATCTTAATACATTTTCTCTCACAAACCTTTCTCAGTCCTCTTTATTATATTCACAAGTTCTTTGCCTTAAATTAATGACATTTTACTTCCTAAAACCCTAAACAAATAGTTTTCTTCTATATACAGTACACAGTTTTACTTTATTCTTTAGTTTTCCATTTGTGTATTGCCTCACCTTTCAATACATTAAACAACATAAGCAATCAAGTTACAAACATAGGTATGCAGTTTTTAAATTGTGAGGATTTGAGAGCAGGATTCTTCTTTTTTAGCTAAAATTGTAATATTTAAATTGTAATGGTTTTTATATTGAATAATTGTGCTTCTTGAAAAGTAAATAATACATATAAAAGAGGCATATGACACCAATACAAAAAGTTCTACTAAAAAGTGAATTTTTTTATTGTTGTTTGATCACTTATTTAAGAAAAAAGCTAATTCATCGTTAAATTCTTAGACCAGGTTCCAAATATAATCATTATCAATCCAAATTTCTGTGTCACAGTTATTCTCAGGTTTGCAGCTGAAGTGAATTTTCCACAGTCTTCTGTGAATTTTGTTGTAGATAATCAATAAATGCAAACCTTGGTGCATCTGTGCTCGTATGAAATATTTGTTTCCATTTGTTAGCTCATGAAGAATAAGCTTCATAAACTTCAGGGCCACTTTATCAGTTTATTATTTATTCATTTTTAAGCACTACAGCAGTTAATTAAATTTGCCAAAAAGTTATGTGTCATTTAAAAGCTGAGTTTGATTTCCTTTAAATGAATAGTAAATAATTACTACTAAAGCAGGAAAGATCAGATATTGAGAAGCTGGATAATTGAGAAACTGAGAAATGTGTTTTTCCTACAATATTTTTCTTTTCATGTCCTCCTTTATAATTGCATTCCCATCTCCCTACTTATTTCTGTGTTTGCAGAGATTTATTGTTCATGTTTGGCAGTTTGCCAGTACTGTGAACCATGTTTTGCTTTGCTTTACCCATTCTGTATCTCATAAATCAACTTTTTGGTGGCTGTGTGTCAGGAAATGGTAAATGTGAAGATATAACAACATCAGCAATAACAACAATAATAATCTAATTTTATCTGGAATTAATTCACTGTAATATGAAAGGCTGAAAATACAGTGAGAGTCAAATAATACTTAACCTTTGTGTGGTTTATGGAAAAGTAGAGATTATTCATGGACAAAGATAAAGAAATCTGGTTTTGAGAAAGATAAGTGTCATCATTACTGCAACCTTTTTGGTGTCATATTTAGCAGCAATTGATTTTGGAAGGCAGTTAGTGCAGCAGGTAGGAATATGGAAGAGACAGGCAGAAAGTCAGAAGTGTTTGTGGCAAATTAAGGAAGTGTATTAGTTTTTCATAACATAGAGTCAGTGTTCAGTCTAGATGAAGCATGATAAAGCCAGCACCCAGAAATAATGCTCCCAGACCTCATACCCTTCAGGAGGCTGGAGGTTTTGCAGACTGAGATCCCAGCCTCCTGTGTGAGGGAAAGGAAAAATGAGGGGTAGATGAACAGTTTCCTTCAATAATATGAATTCATTGATTCAGGCTGTGCTGCACAAATGCAATGGCTGGCTGCTTGTGGGGAAGGGTATCCCCTCCTTGATGTTAAGTAGAGTGTGTATCTTGCTGCCTCAAGCCTGTCCGAGCTGCCTGCCCAGTCTGAAAGAGTTGCTTTTAAGGAAAAGTGATGAGTTCTCAGTTTCAGTGTTACTCACTGTTGGTTAACTTGCATCTCCATTTAAGTGAAATTATACTTTTGTACAAAGATTGAACTTCTTACAGTCTGTTAAACAATTAAGTGTATCCTTTGGAAAATAAGTAGGGAAAAGTTAATTTATAGAAAACTGTCACAAACTGGCATTGATGAAAAGTCCAACATTAATAGAAAAGTTTCTTATGGCTCATAATAATAATCATTTTTTTCCTGCTTTTTTTTTTTTTTTAATACAATACTTCTTGTGCTGTAATTAGAAGTGAATTTAATTATTATTCTTGCCATTCTAGGTACAGAGATCCAGAAATAAGCAGTTACGTGAGCTGTTTCCAGATGGCTTTAGTATTCATCATGCAGGAATGCTGCGGCAAGACAGAAGTTTGGTTGAGAACTTGTTTTCTAATGGACATATCAAAGTCTTGGTTTGTACAGCTACCCTCGCTTGGGGTGTCAATCTGCCTGCTCATGCTGTTGTTATTAAGGTAACAGCTTCCCTACTCTGCAAGGGGTTATCTGTCTTAAAAGAAACCTGTAAAGAAGTGTAGATAGCAAGATCTCTTGTGAGTTTTGGGCCTGGAGGGGAAATAACTGACTGACTTGAAATGTTATTTATATCTCATTAAACTGATTCTCTCCAGTGGGAGTCTAGTTTGTATAGTAAAGATTTAAATATATCAAAGATTATGAAAGGATTAGTTAAAGTACACTTCTGAAATCATGCTATATTTGCCTAATTTCAGTATTCAGCTCATCAGGATTATATTCATGTGTATTTATGTTAATTTTTATTAACTTTTCCTCAACCAGGGAACACAAATATACGCTGCAAAAAGAGGCTCCTTTGTTGACCTTGGAATTTTAGATGTCATGCAGATATTTGGTCGAGCTGGACGGCCTCAGTTTGACAAATTCGGAGAAGGCATCATTATTACAACTCATGATAAACTCAGTCATTACCTGACTCTTCTTACGCAGCACAACCCAATTGAAAGCCAGTTTCTTGAAAGCCTTGCAGACAACTTAAATGCAGAGGTAACCTTTGATTTGTTTAGAGAAACTAGCAAACTTTAAAGGATTGACATTTTTTGAAACAAAAATGCAATATGGTCACATTTAATAAAATTTTCATTGTATATATTTTATTACTGTTAGTGTGTAGGTGTGTATGTTTAAGTGAACTGCTACATATGTGAAAATGGCGGGTCTTTTACAAAAGGTAGTAGGTATTTAAACTAGGATGGAGGGCCAAAATACCATTGAGATAAAACTGTAGCAACACAGCATTTACCTTTTAATCAGAAGCAGTTTTTTTTAAAATTTGGTCAGTGTTCTACATAACTGAAAACTAAAATCAACAAAAAAATTAAAGCCTGTCTTTTTGTGTATAAACAAATTCACGTTTGACTGCAATATATGAAGAATAATGTACTTGGCTTGAACTTTTTTTTCAAAGGCACTGGACATTTTTTCATTTGAAGTCAAGAATTTCAGCTAAACTGAGATGTCCTGTGACATAAAACTGCTTATCACTTTGAAAGATGTGTGATTTATTTGGTCTATTAAGAATAGGCTGCTAAAGATGCTTGTTATTTTATCTACACAATTCTTATCTATTTGTTTATTTTAGCTTTTCATCACTTTTGCAATTTACCCATATCTCTTTCTACCTCAAAGGAAAGAGGAACAATAAATGGAAGGCACACTTGGCAGGGGCAGATATATTGCTCTCAACCATTTCCTTCTGACATCACTTAATGACCCTGGAGATAGACACTTCTTAATATTCTCTAAGTGGAACTGGATGGATATTCAGTTATTTGAAATTACATAGTAGCAACTTGCACGTTAGCAGTAAAAATTTACGTCCTAAAGTTGGTTGTGTAAGCCAGGATTACACGTGGTTATTTTTCAGCACCCCAGTAAGTCAGGAGAGATTGATCTGGTCTTGGAATACTGTGTGCCTTTTCACTAGGAAAGAATCCAGCCAGGTTTCATAGAAGAGCTTTGTGCTTTTTTTTGAGATCCATGAATCAGACAATGAAACAGTTGGGTAGGCTTTTCTTCACAGCAGAGGATTTTTCTTTTTTTTTTTGATACTAGAAAGTTAGTCTTTTTCTCTGATTTTCTGCAATGGTAGTTATCTGAAAAGAGCAGTGTACTCATGGTTTTAAAATTACCCCAGTTCCATAACTACGATACAGTTACAGAAGCTGAAGATGCGGTCAGAATTTTGTTAATCACTGTGATAAACGATTGTTAGTAGAAATAGCAATGGAGTACAACAGTGTAGCAAGGGCATGAAAGCAACATATGTGATATTACTTATTCTCCTGTCATAACATGCAAGAAAAATTAGTACCTGCCAGATTACAGGTAATCAATACTATGAAGCACTGACAAGGAGCTATTGTGTCAGCGTTTTTTGGAAAGTAACTTTATCATTTCCTTATAATTGGAGTCAGTCTAAACTTCTGTGTATGCTGATTTGATCTAAGTTAAGGGAATCCTCTGGGAAGGTGGTTTAGAAGAAATTGTTACGTTTTTCTGGAGATGACTATTCCAATAGGCTCCAGCATTGTAGGAAAAAAAAACGTTTTAAAACATATGCCATCGTATGGATCAGAAGATAGTCTTGGGAAGCACATTCAATTTTAGTAATCCTCTGCCCTTTTGTAACAAAGCACTGTATGGATACAAAATACGTGGGTTTTGACAGATTTGTTACAAAAACCAGACAGTATGTTGATGGCCACTGTCATCTTCTCCGTAACAGAGCCTGTTGTTAACACCAGGAAATCTGTACTTATGTGTAATAAAACAACATATTGTAGGAGCAGAATCTGCTTTTATTACAAGGCATTCAGGAAATCCAAATGCTTATTCTGTAGTTGTAAAGAGAAACAAAGGCCAGAAGCACTGCTGAATTGTTTAAATTCTTAATTTATTATGGACACACCAATAGCTGTAAGAAGGGCTAATAAAATTAAGGCAGCAGTTGGAAGTATGGGAGGACTTCATGTTTCCACAAGAATATGAAATTGTTTTTATCTAGATCAGGTCTCTTGTCAGAAATAGGTAGATGGTAAGAATGATTCAGATATTTGGTGTAATACAGTATATAATCCTAGCCACACAATTGCTAAGGGGAATTCAGAGCCTTGAATTTTTTATGTAGATTTATGTGGTGCAGGAGAGAAAATTTGGGCAATAGTGCAAAAAAATTGCAATATTTCTAATTCCCAAATAAAAATTTATTTTCTAGAAGCAGAAGATTTTCATATTAGGATGGGCAAAGGAATAAATCAGCTGTGAAAGGAACACAGTAATTTTTCTGTATGCTTCAGGAGAGAAGAAAGGCAAATCAAGATTATATGACAGCGTTTGTGAAGTAATAAATGAAGTAATATGGCAAAAGATTGCATCTCTCCTGGGACAAGAACCAGGATGTTTTGGCTGAGATGTGCCAGTGGCAGGTTTAGAAAACAAAAATATGTCAGCAGCGTGGTTAGACTGTGGAACTCTCCTCAGGGAGCTGTTTCTAAGCAGAAAAGTACTTAAAAAACGGTTCAAAAATGGAATAAAACTCCATTTAGAGATACCAAGTGCAAAGCCAATACCTTAACTAAAGACCTTGAGATGCAATAGTTTAAGAATTTGGGAGAAATTTGTATGATGCTTGTTCCTCATCGCCATGTTTTGCCCTTCAGCACTTGCGTTTACCTAACTTCAGAGACAGCTGATCTTGATGCTTCAGTGCTTTTCTTCTTAGAAGAGCTACAAGTGGGAAAACCTGAAATATATCCAACTTCATTGAGCTGACACCAAAATTTAAGACTTGAATGTTCGCTGTGAATTCTCTCCTTTTGAGATCTGAGTTTTGAGTTGGTTTTGTGGGTTTTTTTCTCCTAAAAATTAGCAGAATAGTAAATGATCAGTGATGATCAACGTAGGCATGGAGATGCCGTTTTCCCTTTATTTGCTGAAATTCTACCAGTGGGGATAATAGAATGTAAAAAGGAATTAAATAAACAGCTGGTTAGTGTACTTAGTTGAGAGGAGCAAGTTCTGGGGCAGCTGACCAGCTGGCAAACAGAAAATACCTACGGCTATATTTTCTGGAAGTACAGGAAGAAAGATAAGATGCAGGGGATGTGGTTTAATTAGACCATAAACTTTAATTTATCTGGGAACTATCATCAATAGCTCATACGATGCAGGTCACCATTCCTTCCCTAATGGTTTCCACCTGATAGAGCCCTCCCTGACAACCACAGCTGGACTCCAGCTTGTTGCTGGGACAACTCCTTTCCCCAGAGAGCTTAGGAAATGATTTGCAGTGCTGGACAGTAGGTCCAGGATCTGTGCCTCTACTGGTATGTGCTTATGATTTTCCTCTGAAGACAGGAATGTAGAACGTGGTGACTTTTTTAGTCTGGACAAACCTCTTTATCTTTTGCCTTGAAAGAAAGGGTTCTCAGAAGAGATGAAAAATTCCTTCAGAACTCTTCCTAAAAAAAAATCACTCAGGAGCTGGGTGACTGAATGGTTGATCTGGGTATTGGGCAAAGTACAGGAGATTCTGTCTGACTTGGGACAATTCTGATAGCATTAAGAAATTCTTGCAAAAGCTTTACAGGAATAAGACCACAGTCTTATGGTGCTGAAGTAGTAATTTAAAATCCGCTAGTTTTGAAAGAAAAAAGAAAAGTGCTTTTTAGATTGTAAGAAAGGTTCCTTGCTCTCTTACCTTAACAACAAATACTTGATTCATATATAGAAATTTTTCTTTGTATAATCTGACTCAATTTTACAACAATAATAGATATTGTATTTGTTAAAAAGGCACATATATGTAAAAAAGAATGTATTATGCTATACAATAAGTTCAGTAGATATTATCAGTAATATTTTTAAGCCATTTTCTAGTCAGTATAGGAATATCAGAGGCAAAAAACTCATTTTTCGAAAGATGCCCCCCAAAAGCCATGCTACTTGTATCTGTTTACACTTTTTACCACCTCCTCTGAAAAAATCTTGATAAAGATTTTTTGATAAAGGTTCAAATTGATAAAGATTGTAAGATAGCATTTGTAAAAAAAAAAAGGCAAAAAGAAAATAAATAACAGTAAATGCTACTAAGCACCTAAGCACGTTGCTCAATGATGGCAACATCAGTCACTGCAAAATTAGTTTAAATTGTGTGATGCTGATTATTGCTGTAATTTAAAATTACACAGTGAGTAGGATACATATAGTACTCAAAATTTCATTCTGTGAGTGAAAAAACACCATTGTTTGCATTTGAACTGTGAAAAATCAAAAGTGTTTTAAGACAACTGGTGCAATTGGACACTACAATGTTTACGTAGTAAATATTTCTACTCATCGATTATTCCATCTGTAACTAAATGCCTAATACACGGTTGAGGTAATGCTGGAAACTTGGATCACTCATACTGTTTTAATGAAGGATAAATATTCCGTCCATAAGAACTTTACTTGAACACTAGATGGCAGCAAATATTTAGAAATTACTCTGGTTTATTTGACTGCATAATAATTATTGAAGTTGGGGGAAGAACGAAAGTGCAGTATTAGATTTCAGTACCATATCTGAAACACAACTGTATTTCACAATTACTATTTTCCTTCAGTTTTGCTTTTAATTTATAAAAATAATTAATTAGAATAGAATAGCAGTAGAATCAGATATTTGAACAAATGAGGCAAAGAAAAAGTGAGGGGTGTTTTGTTTTGTTCTTTGTCAGACTTCATGGTCCTCAGTAATGAGAATATTATGTTTTCATAATTGTAAAAGTGGTTGTTGAAAATGCTACTACTGGACTATGTTGTTAAGCTAATTCAAGTTGTGCACTGAAAGATATTTAGTCATGGAAAGAAACCAAGTGCTCAAAATAACCTGTGTACAAATAAAGTAATAGTAACCTGTGGGCTCTATTCCATGTTTCCCTGTAGTAGTCTGTGAAGAACTGAATGCTTTTGTAGCTACCTCTGTGCATTATGTAGCTATATACTTCAAAAAACAACACAATGGGACTTCTCCCAACCTCCTTATCTTTTGAAGAACAAAATATCACTTGAAAAATGTGTAAAACAAAGCCTGGGGTTTACTCCATGCTATTAGACCTTGATATTAACAAGGTTTTGCTGGATCTAAGTTAACTTCAAGCAGATTTGGCCTTCATTGTTATTTTTTACCAGATATTTATGTTATTTGAAAAAGAATGTCAATATTGTTATTAAGGTCTAGGTATTTCGGTCTGAACATGCATATGTACTCACTTAGTTCTGTAGGCTTTTTTTTTATTATTATTATTTCTGCCAAGTCATGTGGAACATTTATATGAAATCCAAACACCAATAAAACAAAAATAGCTTTAAAATGTAGAAATGGATCACAAGACTTTGGTAAGAGGGAATTTTGTTTGCTTTAACAACCAGCAACAACCAAAAAATGTTTGTTCATGGGACATGCAGGAAATAATAAATTCTTCTGGTAAAATCAGGTTAACTGGAATTAAGCGGTAAAATGCTTCTCATGAATGTAACCAATATAAAATAGAGCTGAAGTTACCAAGTGAAAATGTGTGTGTGGTCAACAATTTGGTGGTAAAAGTATTGAATGAAAAAAAAAAGTCACTTAGTAAAAAAAATGGTTTGGTGTACCTGATTTAGCCTTAAAATATAAATAAACATGTTTACATATATATGTGAATATTACCTGTTCAATTTTGTTATATTTTGGTATGGCAAAAATGTAGCAGGTACCTGCATGTTTGACTTGCAGCTATAAAAGGAGAAAACTATAAAAACTGTGTATAAAGAGGTTGCCATGAGGAAGAAAAAACCTAAAGATCCTTGGTATCATTTTGTTTAGGACCTGATAGTGCTTTCAAATTGGCATGATGAAATTAGTCTTTTAAATATATATTCTTTTCTTTTCAAGTACTCTTCTTTAAATTACCTTAGCCATAACGTCTACAGAATTTTTTTATTTTGTTTGTCTTTTTATTTTTATAACAAGCTTGCTCAATAACATATTTTAATTGTAAAAATCATAGCTGGTGTAGGAAAGATCATTTATGGTCACTGTATCCTTAGTACTGTGTCAAAGAAACC
Source organism: Daphoenositta chrysoptera (assembly GCA_013397915.1). NCBI lineage: Eukaryota > Metazoa > Chordata > Aves > Passeriformes > Daphoenositta > Daphoenositta chrysoptera. The sequence goes on along the minus strand of VZRO01007265.1, from coordinate 920,564 downwards.
CATGTTATTACATGTTCACAAGATAAAGATGCATAAATTGGTTCAAGTTATTGTTTTAGCATTATTTCGAATTTAACTAACTTGGAAATATCCCGACACTTTCTTTAATATTGTGCTAATACTCTGAATCCCGTGTGTTTTCAGCCAAATACTTATGTACAGCTGTAACATATATACTTAATTTTGTCTCTTCTCCTTTTTCCAGATTGCACTTGGTACAGTAACTAATGTGGAAGAAGCAGTAAAGTGGATAAGTTACACTTATCTTTATGTACGGATGAGAGCAAATCCATTAGTATATGGCATCAGTCACAAAGCTTATCAGGTATAAAATACATTTTAAAAAATGTGTAACCTGTTCTGGGTTTCTAATCCTTCCCTGATGTGAGGATAAATATTTGCTATTTCTACTTAACCTGACATCAGCAATTCTTTTAAAGTGCTTAGAAAAAGGAAGATGTTTTCTGTAGCAGACTGTTTTTAACACTGAATTATGAGGCCCCTTCTGTTCACATAAAAATACATTTTAACTGGTCAAGTTATGCTCCAGAGGACACCATTCATTCTTATCACACAGTTACTGTAACTTAGGCTGTTTGCAGTGTTTCAGTTTTGTCGAGTAGATGTAAGTGATAAAAGAAAACATTTTTGAGTTGCTTGACTCCCCTCACCCCTGTCGGTGTTTGTTTTAGAATGTTTCATGGCATAATATCTTACTAACAATAAAGTAACATTTTTAATTGGGTGATACTTTCTTTCATATGATTAATTATTTATAGTTTTTTTCTTTATTTGTTTGGAATTTTTTTTGTTTATTTAGAAGTGTTCCGTGCAGTGATATGAATCAGAGCTCATCTACATAATGGTTTTTTTCCAAGTTTTTTCCATTATCTATAATTTCTAGGAAGATTAATAGTTTCCAGATTTTATATAGTTACCTTTTTCTTTGTACAGATGTTTATAAGCATTTGATGTTAACATAGTTAGACACAGTTAATTGAGCCTAATGCAGGTCAAACTCCCAACTGTACGGTAATTGCAGTTTATTTCGTGTCGTGGATCTGTTTTGTGACTTTGTAATTTATTTTGATATTGCGAGCAGCAGTTAGGTCATGGTGACATGTAGAGGTACATGTCAGGAGACAGTTTTTTGATATTTTTTGTCTCTGATAGTAGAATCTGCATTGAAAGTAGGTGTGCTATTGCTTAAGGAAGCTTCTGCAGACACCTTTAGACCTCTGGTCATCTCAAATTTCTTTTCTATAAAAGCTGTATAGTCCTTTACCATATGTTAATATAACAGTATATAACAGAGACCACGAAGTAATGGATAAAAGAGAAGCAAAAATTGATTTGCTAGTGAGAAGAATGTTGTTGTCCCATTAATATCAATTCCTTTTTTTGTTTCACTATCAACTTCTAGATTAAAAGAAACATAACCATGGTAATAAAAAGAGGTGAAAAAAGCAATAAAACACTAACAGAAATATTTTTTATAAATTTTAAAAATAGTGAAAAGGATTTTCTCCCCTTCCCCTTGGTCTACTGTTTCTATTTAGTTGCTGAGAAAGTGAAGATTGCCAGCACTTGTTATATTCTTCCACTAACCTTCTTTCTACCCCTTTTGATTTGATGGGCTAATACTAGACATTCATATTTTTGAGTTAAGACAGTAACAAATTATACCAATGTGAAATGTCAGCCATTCATGTAGGAACAATACCAATGCAAATCCCCTTATTTTCTAGATAAACCAGTTTTAAACTTCAAAACTAATGTGTGATAGGTAGTATATGGATACTGTAGTGCCAGAATCAGGTATAACCAAAGATGTGGTCAATTAGACCACTCCAGGTATAGGTATACAATTTTCATAATTGGTATCTTACTGTATTTTAGTAATGTTGCAGTGTGCCAGTTTCTATCTGTTTTCACTGATAATCAGTGTTATCCATTATGAATCCCTGTATCCATCATGGATCACATCTCCTAGCTGTTTGATGGGACTGAGATCATGCAAATTCATTCTCCATTCCCTTTCCACTGGTGCTCACTACATCCAGTAATTAACTTAGGGCACCCACACAATAAGTTGCACATCTTTGGTACCCCACATGTTGTCTCCAGGATCTTTCTGGGCTACACCCACGAGTAGGCTACTGCAGGTCCACTGCTTTGATTTGTGATATTTCAAGTTGTTTGCTAGAAATGCCAATAATGCCTCATACTGATTTGTGAAAATGGCTAAAATTAATGATGAGCAGCAAGAGGAAACAAAGAGTGGAAGGCAAAAGTGTGGCAAATGCAAATGTATTAGTGAAGCCTGTAGTATGAATTACAGGCATTTTCTCATACTTCTGGGGTTCTAAAGAAAAGGTGCCTGGATTAAATAAACTCCTTTGTCTATTTTCTCTTCTTTATTATTCTACTCTTTGGTGTTCCCACAGTTCAGCAGAGCTTTTTATCACCATAAAACTTATGTTTAGATATAAAAGTTACAGGAGCTTGTGCCCAACATTTCTCTCAGTAAGTCAGAGAAAACACTGTGGATAATAATGTACTTTATCATGAATAGTAATGTACTTTATCATGCATTCTTAAATTTCCATATGCATACTCCAGACCTGCTCAGTTTTTTTCTGCAGACATGCCAAGGCTCATTTTAAGAGTACGGCTTAAAGCTGTTCTAGGCTGGATTTTATTCTGGGGATTTCTAATTTTGCAAGTTCAACAAGAAGGGTGCTAACCATGGATTCTCTAGACTCAAATATTGTTTCACTGCTTTTTCAAGTTGGTGACCTTTCCTTTAAAGTTAAAACTTTGTAAAAAATATTAGTCTGCTGTTGCAGCTTTAGCTTTTATGTAAGGCAAAAGATTGGCAGGTACTTTGGACTGCCAAAAGAGTAAGGAATCATTTTGGTATTTTCTTAATTTTTTCCCCTGCAATAGTTTTAAGAGATGCTGAACATCTGGCATCTAGTTCACTCTTTTTTTGACCAACTCTGCTCTGAAATCTGACCTCAATGCATGACTTACTATTGAGAAAAGAAGTCTAGACCTTTGCCATCTTAGCTTTTGATTTGAAACTATGGCAAGCCATAACTAAGGAGAAACAGCTTCAGGGTAACGGGCAAACACAGAATATTAGGATCTAGTCTTGCAGCTGCTTTGTGGAGATGACTACATTTGTCTGCAGCTTCACCAACCGTGAGATGATGTACTTCTGCACAAAGGTGAAACTGAATCCTGACCCAGGGAAAACCAGAGCAAACCGAGGCATAACAATTCTTGAAGCCTGCTCCTTTTTGCTGTCTTGGTCATGTATCTCTGTTGCAGATTTACCAGGAGGGCTGGCATGACTTAGTCTGTAGGAAATCTGAACTATACACGAGCCCTGAAATAAGAATACTGCCTGTGGTCTAGAACAGTGTTTTAGTCTTATCAACTAACTATTGCTTGTGTAATTAGAGTCATATCTCAGGTGCACATATACCAGAGTTAATGTAACTATGAATCCCTTTTCACCCATCCCTGACAGCGTGGGTATCCCAGGTGCCTGATGTGAAAACACACAATCGTACAGTAGTCCTACTCAGATGGGAGTTTTGCCCAGTCTTTTATGTACTAGTGAGATAATGTGCATTATTAGTTGGACAAAATGTCCAAGTTCCTGAACTTTGATATGAATAGAAGTGGTGTTGGGCACAGGAAGCTCCTTGGTATGCTTTCAACATAAATGTTACTGTACATCTGTAACTCAGTAATTAGAATATCCCAATTAACATACCGAAGGCTTTTGGGGATTTTAAAGTTTTTTACTAGTGAACATTTAAGCCATTCAATTTGAAGCTTAATCTATGATGGATGCAGTTAAAGCCATCTTCATGTCAGCTACACAGGAAGGTATATCTTCAGCCATTTTCATAAACAGAAGATGCCATAAGATGACATGTTTTGTGAAGTGATACAGTAATGATAATTTAATGAAGAACATGTTATCATTAAAATGTCTTTCAAAAACTACAATGTAAATTTATTTCATAATCATGCCACTGTTTTATAAGTAATATTTGTTAAATTGTCTCAAATCATTCTAAAATAAATTCTATTCTGATTAGTTTGTCTTTTAGATACAGGTTTTGGTTAATAATGTCGGTGTAGCGGTTATTAATGAGATCTCAAAAGCATGACTTAATAACTGTACCTTCCTTTTATCAGATTTTTGACTTTGTGTGACCGAGTTCTCTCAAGAAAATTATTTATTTAACACTTCTCTTATGGAAATAAATGTGTGTGTTTCATGTCTAGATGGATCCAGGTCTAGAAAAGCAAAGAGAACAACTGGTAATTGAGGTTGGCAGAAAACTGGACAAAGCCCGCATGATTCGCTTTGAAGAACGAACTGGCTTTTTTTCTTCCACAGATTTAGGCAGAACTGCCAGCCACTACTATATTAAATACAATACTATAGAGGTAAAAGATGATGTTCTGTTTCTGGAGGTTTTTTCCATCTTTTTTAATGTATACCTAAAATAGTTGTAAGATATTACAGAATATGTAGCTGATTTGTTCACTGCATTTTCAAATCATATTTACTGAAATGGAGGGAGTAGAAGTAGGAAAAAGAAAGAAACTAAATATCAAGCAATACTGAAAAATTAGACTCAGTGTGAAGTGAGATTTGAAATTTCTATAGTCTTTTTGGCCTCTTTTAGGGCAATTAAAAGAAACATTTTGATATCCGTGGTGTGTGCAACTATTAGTACATGGTAGCACATTGAAGTGTAGTGTCTGATAACAGACAACCTTCTCTGGGAGAAAGTCCTATCAGGTTGAACAGCTTTTGGCCCTGTAGTCAGATTGTGTTGTAAACATGTACAAAATTTTGTAGTATTGGAAACTTGATTTGATGTACACATTCATCTTAAAGCCTTTTCTTTTTTAGCAAATAAATGCTTTGCTTGAATAAAAGCTGGAGACTCACATTAATAATTTTTAACTGTTTATTGTCACTGTGTATAATTAGTGTCACATATTTATTCACTCAGATATGTCCTAGACTTTATTTTTTAAATGACCACATTGCATGTCTCTTGATTTTGGGGTTGCCAAGGGACTGGCAGGGACTGGGAGGGACTGTTTTTCTGAAACTGCTGGAAAGTCATTATGGAATTTGTTCCTGTTTAAATTGCATCACTGGTCTTCCAATCACTTGCATTTTAGCCTTTTATGACTTTTAAATTCTTGTCTAATGTTTCCTTGTTTCCTGCTACACGTGTATTTTTGTTTTCAGTGACAAATCAAATGTTTTTATTTTTAATAGACTTTCAATGAATTGTTTGATGCTCATAAAACCGAAGGCGATATTCTTGCTATAGTATCAAAAGCTGAAGAGTTTGAACAGATAAAGGTAAAGAATGTCTTGAAACTAGACACTTCTGTAGTATTTGCTCCATAAATATTGTCTACAGACACAAGTTTTCTTAAATGTTAAGCACCATTATAAAATGTTTTCTAAGTAGATATAATATGCTCTCACTCAAATTTATACATAGTTCAGCTTGAACTATAGTGCACATTTAATAACTAGTTATGGATCTTTGAGGATTTCTTTTAAATGCTTTTAAGAACTTTTCAGCTCTTCAGTTTTTAACAGGTGAAGTTAAGTGTCCATTTGAATAGTGTGCCTAGGGATGAGACAGTTTTTCTGTTTGAAGTTTAAAGCATTATTGGATGTCTCCCTGAACAATTTGCTTTATCAGGAATGAGGCAGGACTCACTGAAGTGAACTCTGATATATTTCCTGCAGGGAACAATATTAGATTGGCAGAACGATAAATTCTCATAAATTGAAATTAGAAATCTAGAAAGTTGTCATAACAGATTTTATGCAGGCTAGAAGATTACTGTTCTATTGTACTCAGTTCAATTCCAACCTCCCTTTTTGCCTCCTGTGTGGATAGGACACAAGGCAATACATTCCAGGCTGGCATGAGCTTGTTTGCCCATGCTTCCGTCTCACAGAGGTATGAGCCAGACTCCACAGGGTTTATTAGCTTGGGCTCATTGCCATTTTACCACAATTATGCAACTTGCAGATCAGAGTTGGCTCTCATTCACCTGGCTCTGTGAGCTGGCAGTGTGAATCCCTCACCATCTACATATTTACATATTTGCACACATTGTCTGGGTATTACCGTCTCTTTATCTAATGGAGAAATTCTATTTTGCTGTAATCTCTTCTATTATAGAAGATAATAAGCAGTGAGGTTTCACAGTCATACATGGAACGTTTTCCAAGCTAGAAAGGTTTTTTTATGATAGTGATATTGCTTTACTAGGTCTAAATTTAGCGTAATTTAATATTTAAAAGGAAAGCATATGGAAAATATGATGTGATATGTTTCTACATTTGTAATAAAGTTAGTAGTGATGCTTCTTGACTAAAGCACAGTTTTTCTAGTTTACTTTCTCAGATTTATATGGTATGGTATCAGTGTACCGTCATTTCCAGATTTTTGCAATTCATTTGCTGTGCAGTTCTGAATGTTAAAGTTAGTAACTTGTTTTCACAAGAATAACCCAGGATTTGTGTGATAGAAATTGTGACTTTTGATAAATGAATCATGTTGCCATAATGCCTTTAAAAATTCTGCATTTTGAGATACGTAACTCACCATTAGCTGAAATACAGATCTGGATTAGACCTGTACTGTGCCGTGCAAGAGCAGAAAAAAATTATCAAAAATGCTGTTGTAAGCAGAGCATAGTCATCTATGATGGTTGTATACTTCATGTCTTTCTTTCCTGTGGGACTAGTGACTAGAAAGTTGGGGATTTTAACCCAATTGTCTTAGGGTCTTTTGTATGTCAGGTCGTCAGGTCCGAATGAAAATTACTTTCAGATGGTTCCCTGCAGGGACCAAACATTTACCCTCTTTAAATAAGTTTTACACTAACAGACTATCAGTAAGTCAAAGAATATGTAGATTTATGCTAGTTTTGCCATGTAAGGGTCATCAGTTAGAATGTGAAATGTTATGCATTATTCAAACCATAGATATTAATATTTCTTTACTCATATTAAGACTTAATCTTATTAACAGTGAAAATTTTAATATGATGAATCATAGTACTTCACAGTTTTGAGTTTAAAAATGTATTATGCCACATGCAAACTGTGTAACTATAATGAGTACATTTAATGTTAATTCAAGATTGCCCTAATCCAGATGGACAGAGGTTTTACTCTGGTCAAATAAAAAATGAAATCTCATCAGATGAAGGATGGTAAGGTCATGAGATTCAATTTTTGTGGCATATCAAATTTTTGTATGTCAATGGCAACCTTAATAGATGGTGATGAATAATAAAATGTAATTGTGTCCCTATTAAGATAGTTTCAATTATGGTCTATTAGCTATGTTGTAGAAGATGTGGGTTTACTGCTTTTTTTCTTCTTTTATTTCTCCTTAAAACTAGAGACTCCATTTAAAAGTAATGTAACTATGTTATAGGGAAAATTTAATTTCAGTGTAAAAATTTTTATCAAATTGCTTCAGCCTCTTCATAATGTATAATTGTGTTTTAGGTAAGAGAAGAAGAAATAGAAGAGCTAGATACCTTGCTAAATGATTTCTGTGAACTTCCTGCTCCAGGAGGTGTGGAAAACAATTATGGAAAAATTAATATCCTCCTTCAAACATACATTAGCAGAGGGGAGATAGACAACTTCTCCCTCATTTCGGATTCTGCATATGTTGCACAGGTAAAAATAGTATTTTCTACATATCTGTTGCTGTCTTCTGCTGTTTCAATTCTCCCAACTATTTACAAGTATATAAGTAGGCCCTGATCTGCATCTTTTTTGTACATTTTTATACAAGTTCATCTGAAAATCAGAGCGCCATGTGTGTGCATGCCTGTGTAGTATAACACCTAAACAGAAAAATTTTGCAGAAGGCTAGCTTGAGAGACTATGGCATGTTTTTGTTAATTATGAATGTCCTTTTTGTTTGTATTACCCCTATGATCTTATTATATTTAGTAGCTCTAACTGTGATTGCACAGAAATTATGTTCTTAAATTTCAGGGTTTTCTTCTAAATGTGAAAAACTTTTGTAATCTATTTTTATGCTTTGTGTATTTTTATACCTCATTCTGCAAAACAGAATTTGTGTTTGATTCAAATATCTTGGTTTATACAAGAAAGATGTGTTATTGTAATTCTGTTGCTAGGTGCAATCTAGCAAAAAACGTGCAGATTTACATACCAGTCTATGCGTTTGTTTGTGGGCTTCATTTGACACCTGACAGGTTGATTGTTACGCAGCACATTTAGTTACCACACAGGCAGGTACATAGAGGGTCATGACACAGAGATCTATTTAGACAACTGTGACCCAAAAAATGTTTTACCTTCTAGCCCGTCTCTCTCTCACTTTTTTTTTTTTTTTTTAACAGTCAGCAAACTTGTTGCCTGGAATTATTTTTGTCTTATCCTTTCAAAAGTATTTTGAAAAGAATTAATCTAAAAATTGCATTTAGTTGATACTAAAGATGAGATTTAAATATTTAAAATTATACATAGTCTTTAGCAACATTTTCACAGTAGCATAACCTTCAGAAATGTTTGTATTTTGTAGCACATATGGGTGTAAATGAGAAAATGCTGAATTGATTGTGCACATCATAAAAAATTGTGGTACTCACACAGCAAAATAATTTTCAGTACTATCCTTTTAATCTTTGCTTTCAAGGCAACTACTTTTATTTGTCTGTCTCATTTATAGCATGTTTAGTGAGGCAACATGGTCTTCTCAGATCTTCATAAACTGTACTTGTGGAACCAGTGCTACAAAGTGTGATTTTTTTTTTTTTTTTTTTTTTCACTTGGATAGTGACTATTAAGACAATATTCATCCTTTCTAAGTAAGAGGACTGTTCTTCTTTAGTAACATATGCTTCCTATCACAACCAAATAATTTTCTATCTTTTATTCCTGTTGGCATAGCAGAGCCAGTAGGGAATGATTATATTCTATTCAATGAATCAAGAACATAATTCCTAATCCAGACATAGTACTGGTAGGGAAAAAAAAAAATAGCATAGCTTCATAATACAGCTTGAAAAGTTTATGAAAGGAATATCATAACTTAGGTTTTCAGGATAAGACTGACCTCGTTTAGACTTATGTTAATAATTATTTTTCCAAGTCCAAAGCATATTTGTACAGTTTGGTTATGCAATATTCTCAGAATATAGTAACATGTTTTTAAAAAGTCACTACTGTTAAGCTTCTGTGCAAATGTTGTGAAATTCGGTATGAAATGGGATGCTATTATAGAAGCATAAACTGGAAAAAACCAAAACTTGAGTTTCCATATAAAGTGAGTTTGCAGGTGTCTCTTATATGGGGGGTACGTTAAGTGAATTTTCTTCAGAAGTGATTGATACACAATAAATTTAGAACTCCATGATGTTAGCATAACTGTGATCAAAGTTCTATGGCAGACCTGACACTACAATTTTAATTGGTTGCAGATGTTTCTTTTCATAATTTCAGAATGCAGCCATGAGGTAGTTCTGCCACTAGACAGGAAAAATGATGGAAATATAAAAAATGATGGAAAAAATAGTTCTCAAAAATGTTTGAAATTAGTTTGAAAAGAAAAATCTGGTGTTACAGTTTGTCAAAGATGAGTCCAAGGGATCCTTTTCATTTTACAAACAATATTGAGAAAATTACAACCGTTTTGGTTTTTTTTTTTTTTTTTTCCCTTTTCACTTTCCAGAATGCAGCTCGTATTGTTCGAGCTCTTTTTGAGATTGCCCTGAGGAAACGTTGGCCTGCCATGACCTACCGGCTACTGAATCTGAGCAAAGTCATTGACAAGCGGCTGTGGGGCTGGGTGAGCCCTCTGAGGCAGTTCTCCGTGCTGCCGCCCTCCGTCCTCGCCAAGCTGGAGGAGAAGAACCTCACTGTAGACAAGATGAAGGACATGAGAAAAGATGAAATAGGTGAGAAACCAGCAAGGCTGATCCGCTTAAACTATTAGAAACTAATGGGCAATTAAGAGATAAGTCTGTGCCATGAATCAATATTCCCACTCTGATCTGGAAGCCGTGTAGCCACGTACCACACATTAATATGGTCTGTCCAATGAAGAAGGTTTTGTCCAGTTTCCACAGCTTGTAAAATGACACAGCTCTGAGGATACACCCAGCCCATGTCCTGGTAGTCACAGAACACAGATGGAAAGGAGACATCTGTTGATAAGTATTTACGTATATGTGTATATATACATATTTATGTTGACCTGTGTGCTGCCCTTTCTGCCCACATTACATAACACACTATTTTAAAAGGCATCTGTTTGCTTTTGCCAGTTGGTACTATGTGGCCTTTCTTTTCACTATTAACGTGAAAAAGAATAAAACCAGATTATTATATCCAGGTATGCTATCAGTAAATGGTCTTCTTCTGAAAGACTGCATTAATTTTCATTGAACATGGAGAATTCATTGTCACTGGTGTCATTGCAGCAAAACCTTAATGGAATTTTTTAGAGGATTTGACAGTTCAATAATGAGAAAATCCACAAGCCTACTGATAGACATAATGACAATTTCTAGTAGGTCTGTATAAACTGTTGTGCATAAACTGCCCACCAGCTGGTTGAAGTTGAAAAAAAAAATTCACTTGTAATGCATTTCTTTTTCCTTAGTGTATTTTTTTTAATTTGGACTTTATTTGCGCCTGCTATTGCCAACCTGTTGATAAACAAACTGTCATTTTTTGAAAAATCTAATTTTAGAATAAAAATAGCCTTCACACTGCTTAGAAGCTGTCACGTCTAACTTAATATTTCTTTCATTTGCAGGAGAACTGCATTCTTAGCTTAGAAAACTTTGTTATGTGCCTAATCTAGGCTGGAAAAAATTAAATAAATCTGTAAAAGTTTGCAGCTTTAGGGGCTATGTTTTTATTTAATAAGTTAAACGAAAAGACTATGACAAAATTCTAGAAGCTTACTTCAACTGCATTTTAATATAGTAATACTTAATGTATTAAAAGCATTGAATTTTATTTGAAGTGCTAGCGTTGTAATTTTTTATTCAGAAGTGTTATAGCACTTTTAATTTCACATCTGTTAATTTTTTGTGTATTTGTGATGTCTTTTAGTGCTTATTATTCTTTTCCATTAATTGAATTAGTGAGGTTTTTTATTTTGTTCTTGTTGTTTGGTTTTGTAGAGCTGTTTTTAGTTTGGTTTTTTGTTTTTGTTTTTTTAATTGTTTTCTCCTTGTACCCACACTTGGACAAGCAGGAAATTTTGTGTAAAAATACAAAACCAGTTTTACTTCCTTCAGTGTATTGGAAGCAGTATTGTCAGGATGGAAATGTATCTATGTATACCTGCAATTTGTCTAGTTTTGGTTTATATTAACTTAGTTTGAAAGTAGATGAGACATGGGATTTGACTGTGAAAATAAGTCACTGCTGACCGTACATAACGATATTTCATGTTCTTCAGCCTTATAAATATCAAAGAAAGTTGATCTGTGTATCTCTGTGAAGTGGTTACTTGGCACACTTCCTCCTGTCCAGCCTCTCTTTCTGAGGCATGTGTTGGAAGTGCTTGCCTGGCAGCCACCTTATTTTTATTTTGAATTCAAAGCCATGTTGAGATTAGAAAAGGCACAACTTCCAGGTGCTGCCTTGTTTTCTTACTCCACAGAGCTAGTTTCAGTCTACAGTGTTTCTTCCTTTTAAAATGTTATTGAGACCTTGGAGACAGAGTAAGGAAGACAGGAGCTAGCTGGCTACCTCAGCCCATGGCTTTGGGGGAGATGAAAGCATCAGATAGGTGCCAGCTCTCCCAGTGAGTGCAGAGCACATTGTATGCACAGATCCTGGATTCCAGGGTACCGTGAATTGGTCAACACCAGCCTATGAGCTATTGCAATGTAACCATGGAGGTCTCAGAAAGCCAGGAAATCACTGTGTTAGCTGAGATGAGCAGTCCCATTTTTTTCAGAATGCAGATGACAAACACAGTAGAATAAGCAAAATTTATTCTTTTTTTTTTTTTTAGCGTGTTTTAATATTTCTTAAATGCCATTGATGGTTTCTTATAATGTGGCTACTAAACAAAAGACAGGGGGCTAGGGGGAGAGAGTTTTATAATATTTTGTAGAAGCTGAGAATGGAGGCTTATTTTCCCCTAGCACATAATTGTAAAAAAACCTCAGTGCTCTCCTGTACAAACACAGTTCACCTCACACATCGTGATAAAGAGATTTTTGCCATGAAAAAGTGTCCTTGTCTACATAGGTTTACTGAGTCATATCTTTGAATATTTGTCTGTATTGAACATGATTTTTGAAGTTTTACCTCTAATTGCAAAAGCTAGTTACTGTGCACGTTTTCTATAATGCTGCATATATCATCAAAGTGTACTAACATAAGGGGTTTTGTTTTTAATAACTCACTTGTAGGAGGTGCAATTATTTTACCAACTGCAAATTAAACTAATTAAATACGTATTAGAACTTTTGGTTAGGTGTTTGCTTCTTAAGTAAGGTTGCCATTCATTACTTCAGAGTATAAACACCTGTGTGAGACAAATCTATCTGCCAGTTTGTTAAATAAGAAAAAATGAAAAGGGAAAGTCAGTATCAATAGAAAAAAATAGCAGTTTCAAGATGCTGTGCTCCTAAACGTCTTGTAATTGCAAGAAAAGGTTTGCATCACTCCAAATTTGTCTCTAACCAAGACAATCACATTTTCACTTTGCACATAATGCAAATAATAGGACTTCTCCTTTTTTTTATTTTTTTTTTAGTGGGTAAGTATGCACAGGAACCATATAACAATATCAGGAAATATCGGCATCCATTGGTAAGGTAGATTTTAACAGGGAGTATTTATAACCATCACAATAAAAATCTAAAATATGCTCCACATAATTACATTAACAATTTCATTGAAAATGTAGTAAATAAGCTGGTTTTTTCCTAGATAAGCTAGAAGGTAGAATAATTTCAGGTAAAAAAGAAATCACTGATACATACTTTGTTTTATATTTAAAATGAAGAGCAAGGAAACAGAGATTTGAGCTGTAAAATACAAGAAGGACATTTCTCTAAATAAATATAATCACTTTATTGCCTTAGTTACCATGATTACAATAGAAAATAAAAAATAATTTTTCCTTTGTCTCAGTTACAGACTGGTGTATTCTGAAAGATCAGCATTGCTGTGAGATGTTTACTTATGTGCATTTTTAACCCATTAAATACCTTTGTTCAGTTTTATGGAAACCATTCTGTCTGCTTTGAATCACTGCACATCAATTGTAGAAGTTAAAATCAAGTAAAAAGTTGGTATTTGTGCTCTGAAAAAGAACTACATGGCTTGGTAAGAGCCTGGTCAAAAAGTCAGTGAAGGAGAGGAAACTAGCTTGACATAATGTTTTCAGTGTGAATTCTTAATAGTTATTTTAACCCCTTAGTTATAGCCAACAGGGGGGTTAATACTGATTTTTCAAGGCTCTAAATTGCTAATTCAAGTTAAGTATTACAAAATATTCAGACACGCCAGGTCAAGAGAGTCAGACATTTACGTACCCAAGAGCAAAACAAGCAAGCAATAATACTTCTCTCTAAAAGCCTATTTGAAAGTCAGAGTTGTATGCTTTTTCCTGGAAATGCAAATTCGTTACACCTGATGTTTTCTCGGCAGGTCATATGCTGCATCATGTGAAAATCGGGTTAAAGGTAAAGCAGTGTGTCCATCAAATACCCTCCATCGTAATGGAAGCAACCATCCAGCCAATCACCCGCACGGTGCTCCGAGTTCGGCTGAACATCGCTCCCGACTTCACGTGGAATGACCAGGTAAAAACACAGCGGGCAGGAGGCAGGACGAGAGGCATGAGTTAGGTTCAGTAAAGGAGATGATCACTAGGAGTCCATAGATGTTTGGATAAGAAAAAAAGAATTTATTTTAGCTAAAAAGCAACTTTTATTGTAGGAATGGAATGACCTTTACGACTTTTGTTGAAGAAAGCAGGCAAAGATCATCTTTTTATTTCTGTTAATCCTTGTAAGATTGCACATTGAAGTAAATGCTTAATACTGAATATTCTCACAGATTAGAGCTGTGTGTCCAGAAAGCAAGAAAAAGGCAGACATGAATGGTTCTCTGAACTATGAATGAATGTCAAACACAGAAAAGCTTTGAAATACAGTTCATGTATGCCAAGTTCTGCTGTTCCTCCTGGCTTCACAAATATAAATTCACAGTATCAGTGCTTTTTTCTGTTGGGACTTGTCTGAACAAAAAAACTGAGATATGTTTGGAATTACGTTCATCTGTATTTTATGGTGCAAATTTATATGAAAGAAGCTGTACCAGTTGCCCACTTAGCTATGTCCCCATTCTTTGATTCAGAATCTGTTCATTAGAATTACATTTAAGATGAATCTAAATGAAACATAAATGTCCACATGGGGGCATTGTATTGTTGCTGTTACTTCTGAAACTTTCTTCAGGAAAAAAAGGTACCTCCATGGGCAAACATAATTTTCTTCTTTGACACTTATGAGATTTACACTCAAGATAAATTATTTTGAAATACGGATATTAAGTATCTGTTCCTTTCTAAAAATTAATTTTAAAATCCCTTAGATTACAAGTTTACCTTAATCATAAGTAAATGAGAGTTTTATTCCACAAACATTTAAATTACTTTAGAATTTATTTTCCCTGCTGAAAGGTGTTTTATTATCTTGTGGAAGTTTCACTTACTTATCTTATAAGTGGGAGATGAGCAATCAAAATACAGAAAGTTTGATTTTCCTTGCCACCTATATTTATTGAAGAAATATTTGAATGGATTCCTAACAAGAATTATAACATGAAATGTTTTTTCTGCCCTATTTATTTGCAATACCTCAGAAGGAAAAAAAGCATTAATTTTTAGGATTTAAACAAGTTTTTTATTGTTCAGTCTTTCATCCACTGTACCTGTAATATGTTAAAGACAAAAAAAAAAAATACTGTTCTTCATATTAAACTTTATCTTAATACAAAGTAATTTCTCCATCCATTGTTAGGTTTTTCTACAAAATCTAGGTTCTGTATCTTTACAAATTGAAAAGGGGTCCACACAAAATTTTACTGTTGTTTTGATTCTGAACCTGTAAATTTAAAGCAAAATTTTATCAGAAATCTGTTTTCTGCCATGACCTCCTCACACAGTTTTTCTGATGGTTGCTTTGGAAACATTATGATTGTTCTCTCAATTGAGTTTATATAGATAGCTATTTTTATTTAAATTCACTTATTGGTAATCATAAAAACTTGGAAAAGTTTTTTTCATTTTTTTTATTTCTGTAATGGGGTGTTCATTTTCCTGTTTCTTCAGTAAATGAAACTTCTATCACATTAAATAACTAAAGCTGTTAAGTTTTAATAGTCTCTGAAAATGAAAAACTGTCTCAAATTCAAGCATAGACACTCTGAAACTGCTTCTCCATCATCACATTATTTTAACAAGCTTCTCAGAAGATGGTTATAGAAACTTACGGGTATAGCTGTAATTGGTACAAAAGTTAGTTGCTAAAAAATACCATCTAAAGGATTGCAGTCATCAAATAAAACCAATCAGGAAAACTTTAAATACCATGCTCAGCTGAAATATCCTGCTTGGCTAACATTTCTTGGTTTTAAGATTGTTCCTTTACCTGGATAATTAATTATATAAGGATCTCATCACAGACTTTGACATTACCAGAGAAAGAAGATATGTTTTTGTAGTCATGAGATATGACATCAACTTGATCTTCAGTTTTCAGTACAGGAAGCCCTTAAGTTCAGTAAAAGCATGTGAGCCAAATCCCAAATTTTTATTCTTTTGTTAGAAGCAAAGGAGTATAAACATACCCAGACAGAGCAATTAAGCCTTAATGCATCCAGGAGGAGTCCAGCAGAAATGCAGAATAATGCAAGTAGCACTAATTAGCTGAATCATATATCAGACATTTAGTTTTAGGGTGACAGTTGCCCAAATACAGGTATGTGCCTGTTCTTAAGAGTTCCCCAGAGTTCTTAAGAATTGTTACTGAAGAAATTGTTGTGTTACCTGCTCCTAGATTGTCCTGCTTGCCCCATGCATTTTTTTCATGGAAATTTCCAAAATTATTACAGTTAATAATAAAATTTCAGAGCTTTGAACGGATTGCCTTCCTTAATTCTTCTTATCTCTCTTAAATGCTCCTAAACCCTGATGAAATAATAGTCTCACTGTCATTTTTCAAAATGTCACCTGCTTGTCAATTCAGTTTCACTGCTTCAGTTCCCGATGAAGCTGCAAGTGAAATTCAAATGTAATAAAAATGAATGACTGTCCATCTATTTGTCTATTGTGCAACTGTGGTAAAAAAAAAAAAAGAAAAGCACCTTAGTTTTATTCTTTGCAGGTAGTTTTGTCTTCACAAACTAGTACAGACTGTTTTCTGACACAGACTCAGTAATGAATTATGCTGAAAATAGTGTGTGCTGTGAGAATCAATACCAGATTCCTGAAGCATTAAAATTGCCATTAGAAACAACTATGAACTGTGTATTTTTTCCTATTAAGTTTAGGAAAAGTTCCAATTTTTTTTTTTCATCTCCTGGTTTTGCAACTTATCACAGTTCTCATCAGAAACACCAGAAATCTGCATTCATTTAATAGTATGTCTTCCATACTCCTTTACTATGCATTTTTCTTGTTTTCCTAGATATTTAAGTAAAATGCTTGTACATTGGCAAAGGTTGTTTATTCTGATAAGGAAACAAAAAAATTTAATTTGGCACACACCTAGCTATGATTTCTGGCATTGCTGGCATTGCAAAGTAAGGTACACAACAAAGCAAACAAAAATCTAGGTTTAAAAAGAGATGTTGCCCGACAGCAGG
This sequence comes from Daphoenositta chrysoptera, assembly GCA_013397915.1. Lineage (NCBI taxonomy): Eukaryota > Metazoa > Chordata > Aves > Passeriformes > Daphoenositta > Daphoenositta chrysoptera. Next base: position 903,595 of record VZRO01007265.1, on the reverse strand, counting down.
GAAATCATCAAGTGCAGCTTTTTTTATGCTCTTCTTACTTCACCTGTATCAATGGCTACATCTACAGTCTTCTGAATGCACTTACTGTGTCTTTCTAGAGGAGAAGGGATGAGAGAGAGGAGAAGGGATGAGAGAGAGGAGAAGGGATGAGAGAGAGGAGAGGGATGTCACAATTCAGTGGCCAGTTTTTCCTGAGATAATGTTTTTGACTGAAAAATGAGCAGACAATTGCAAACGACAATCCTCTGTACAGAACCCAAAGGCAGAAGTACAGGGAGGACTAAAGAGAAGGTGTTCTTTCCTAGAGCCTAGACGGAACCCTGGGGGTTCAGTCTATTTATAAACAGCTGAGGCACTACCTTCAGTGGCGTTTGTATCATGTTCATTTATATTATATGTACCTTAAGCAAACCCTTATTGAAGCATAATCTTTAAACAGACTGTTCTAATTCAAAACATTATTTTTCTGTTGCCTCTTATTTCTGTATTTCTGTGTTCCTTTATGAGCCTATGTCATTCAGAAATACATCCACTTTTTCTAGCAAATGTAGAGAACCTTGTTACAATTAAAACAAAGCTATCTTTTCTACTCATAAAGGTACATGGCAGTGTTGGAGAGCCCTGGTGGATTTGGGTGGAAGACCCTACTAATGATCATATTTATCATTCAGAGTACTTCATCATTCAAAAGAAACAGGTAATGGACTTCATTCAGAATCTCATAGCAAGACAAAAACAAATTTAGTGAGATGTGGATTTGTCAGGTCAAACAGTCAAGCAGATTTTCAAATCAGTATAGCTTTCAAATTCAGACGTACTTGATCAGCTTGGACTTTGACAACAATATTTCCTAAGCTCAAATGTCCCTTTTTCTCTTCCTCCTTTACTGGGACCCTTATTTGCAGGTGCTAAAGAAAGACTGTAATAGTTTTGTCTGTTAAAGAACAAGATGAAGAGCCAGCCTTATTTTTACCTTTTGAAGACTACAGAAACAAAATTCATTCTAGTCATTAAAATATTTTGTAAAAATGTAAATGTTTGCACACTTACTTTATTGTTTTGTGTTAGCAATGCTTATGGAAGTGAGGCAAAGTATGGTTTTTCAGGTTACTGATTTTTCTGTGCAGTAATTACTCTCTGCATGTTTGCACTAGGTCATTACTAAAGAACCTCAGCTGCTGGTGTTCACAATCCCAATTTTTGAACCTCTTCCTTCTCAATATTACATTCGAGCTGTGTCCGATAGATGGTTAGGAGCAGAGGCTGTATGTATCATCAATTTTCAACATTTGATTCTTCCAGAGAGACATCCGCCCCACACAGGTAACTTCAAATTTGATCATTTTTCTTTAATTGATATTGCTTATACTGGATATTTTTATGGCAGTGCAATAAATAAAGTGCAATAAAGAGCTACTTCTGCTTCATTGTAGAAAAGTTTATGGAAATTCACTTTGTGATATTTCTTCTCCAGCTGTCTAAACTTTTCAATTCCTGAACAAAATGCAAGAATTTTCCATTTTATCTCAATATAATATCAGCTTTTTTGTTACTCCAGGTTCTCTATAATCCATAAGAAAATGGAACCTGTCATATAAAACTAAGCAAACTTCTGTGTTGCAGTATGTCTTAGCTTAGTGCTTGCAAGCATTACTTTTCTTCTGGACTGGTTAAAAATAATCTTAGACTGTTTTATAAATGGCATTCAGGAAAAAACAAACGCTAAAATTCTGAAAATATGAAACATTTTACTGTTTTTGCTGAGATACATTTATCGTAGCAAGTACTGTTACAGCACTGTACATCACATATCCTCTCATCAAGTTGTGGCCTTCCCCTCCCCCTCCTTTTTTAACACTTGGCACAGAAGCATATGTTTGTGTTTTGCTTCTTTTTTTCTGGATACATAAATTGCTTTATACATTCATTGGGCCTGATGTCATTGTAAAACCTTTCCACTGTAATTACATTTGGCTCATCTAGCAGTCTGCTAAGTGAGTGCCTTCAGAAATGCAGAGTTCTCATACGGTGTTGTCCTTTGGCATGCATAAATTCACATGTGTTTTTGAAGTGTTTAGCTATTGTTATACTGTACCTACGCTGTCTGGAAAAGCATGTGTAACCTTTTTATCTAATTGACTGATCACTGACTACTATTCAGAAGAAACAGAAAGATATTTACACATCACCAGTTATGGAGCCTCTAGGATTTATGGTAATTGATTTCAATTCCCATCTGGTTCCCACTCAACAATGAAGTACGTAGAGGCTCTGCTAGGCAAAAAACCCCTTCTTTCTCCTCAACAGAGCCCAAGAAATCACTGTTTCAGTGGGGATGATAAAACAGTCATAAAGTATCAGTGAAAAGCATGTGAAGGATATTAGGCATCATTGCCTCAGTAGATTTTATGATTCCCATATCATACCTTAATGTGAAGCACCCTGAAAGACAAGGAGACCTCCAGCCACCAAAAAAAAAAAAAAAAAAAAAAAAAAAAAAACAAACCAAAAAAAAACCCAACCCAAACTTCAAAGTAAGCATCTGCATAGCAGAATCACTGCAGTCTCCTTAATTTGGTAGGATTCCAAATCCAATCTGGTTATATATATCATCTTCCAAATTCCACAATCTCTAATTGTTTGGATAACAGATGCCCTCAAGATATATTGAGAATCATATATTGAAAAGCTGTTTGTTTATTTATTAAGATTATGTCTTTAATTATACATTTAAAGGATTAGATTCAAAATTTAGCTGTAGTCATCTGATTTGTATTACTCCATCAACTTGGAAACTCCAAAGAATCCTTCCTTCTTAAATAGATTTGTTTCCCTTGAACTTGAAATACTGCATATTTTGTTAACCTAAGAAGCTGGACGTACATATGATCTAACACAGTGAGTTTAGAACTTACTATAAGTGGGTAAAAAGAAAATAGCTACGAGAAAAGGATTAATATATGCAAATAAGTGTTTCACAGCTATCAGAGTACTTAAAAAATTACTTGCAGAAATATTTCAGAGCTATAAAAACAACTTTTCGTTTTTGTTCATCGAAGGGAACCATTACCCTAAAGTGTGCTCTCTGTCATATGAGATACTAAGTAAACCATTTTTCAATGTAAATTGTTTTTCACTAAATTACTGGTTAATATATTTATCTTCATAACAAGCTATGTCATGTCATGGCATCTCTTGTCATGCACTTATGATTATTTTGTGGTTTTAGAGCTTCTGGATCTTCAGCCTTTGCCGGTCACAGCCTTGGGACATCGTGAATATGAAGTCCTGTACAAATTCACACACTTCAACCCTATCCAGACGCAGATATTTCATACCCTTTATCACACAGACTGCAATGTTCTTCTTGGAGCACCTACAGGTTCTGGAAAAACTGTTGCAGCTGAATTAGCCATCTTTAGAGTTTTTAACAAGTATCCCACATCAAAGGTTTGTAAAATAGGTTTACTAGAATCATTTTGTCATGTTTTTTCAGCAACAAGAAAGTCTAGAAGAAGACTGTGGGGAACTGAATTTTACTTTCTCCAATTTATGTGTGTGTGGATACAAAATGATACTGCATTAGGTACATTGTGCTTTTATTTCAACTATTTATTTTAATCAGTTGACAACCAGAGTTAAATCTACAAACATGACATGCGGGCATGCTGGATTTCCTTTTCTTCCTTACTTAACTGCATTTCCTGCTTTAATCTTCTTCTACTAGCAGTGGTACTGTTTTATAGCTATTAGTTCCCTTCCACGTGAATACAACTAGCTCTGTCTCTCTATTATTTAAACAAATAAGTTGCAGTTAATTACTGCAAGCCAATTTTCTGTTCCACCTCCCCTCTGTGTTTTCAATTGCCTAAAAGTTGAACAACTCACTTTTTGGAGTTTTGTTTTCAAAGTGAATATGTATCTGCTTCTTGATTTAGGCATATTGTCTTAGTTAGCGACATTTTAGCTTTAAAGTCTTTCGAAAAGATCTTTGTATCTGACTGGGAGATTTTAAAAAATTATAACCTTTCTATTAACAGAAATTGTGTACATAAATTCCTTAATCATATCCTAATTTAAATATCTTCATTTGCTATTCCAAGTGAGGTAAACAAGTCACTCATACACTTTCAACTTATCTGTGAGACATATAAAAATAGCCAGTTCTCAAAGGAATATATCTTTAAGGTTTTAATAAGGCTGGAAGCCTGGCTATATATTTTAAAGAATCTATGTGAATTCTTTATGTAGCAGTTTCTTCATGTTCAAAAGCTTTGGAATTTTTAACCATAAGTCTATAAGTAAATATTGTTTGTACATGTGAGCGTACTCCCCTCTGCTCTGAAGGCTTGTTTGAGAAAAATATTGTGACATTTTGCTTAAAATATTCACCTTTTTTTATTTAATTGGTAATGCTTCAATAATTGAATTACATGACTAGAAATCAGGTAAGATATTTCTTGCTAGAAATTCAGATTATTGATATTCCAGAATGTTAACGTGCAGATTTTATAGTAATGGGAAAAAAAAAAAAAACATTATTAATATAACTGGGTTTTGATTTTAAAAGGTGTGATAAATACTTCAAGTTCAAGAAATTATTCTTTATCTGACTTTGTTTGCTTATTAATTGCTCAGGAAACAAACCAGTATTTTCAAGTATTAGGTATGTTTTAAATATAATCCTGTTATAGGTCGTTTAAGGGAATCAGACCTTATTTATTTTATAGATTATGTTCAAATATCACAAATGCTATGTGTTGTAGGTACACTTTAATAAAGGTTTCTTGTTTAACTTCTAGTTTTGTGCCTTTTCTTTTGTAGGCAGTGTATATTGCACCCTTAAAAGCACTTGTCCGTGAGAGGATTGAGGACTGGAAAGTTAGGATTGAAGAAAAGCTTGGTAAAAAGTATGTTTCTCCTTACCTAATCAGAGAATTGAGAAGCAAAAGAACAGCTCACTAAGTATGAATAAAATTGCAAAATACTTACGAGTATTTCAAAAAGGTTTTGGTTTTATACTGTCATTCAAATTTCTAGTACTTGAAAAGTTCTATCAATAGTCACTGTAGTCATAGATCAAAACTAAGATCAAAAATGATAGATCAAAAGTGATAGATCAAATCAAACCTAAGAAAGGGACACACTTTGATACCCAGCTATTTTCGTTCTCATTGCTTGCCAGTATAAAAAATACGAAGCTCAGATTTCAGACCACAATATCCTTGGAAATTGAAAATGTAAGTCAAAATAAGCTCTCGTTAGAAACCTCAGCTGTAAGGAACATACAGGACTTGCATGAGCTGTATAATAATAGTCGTGCTATGTCCTTCATATATAAATTTATATAATTTCATTCCTTGGTAACGTTAATTTCCTGCTGATTGTCCCAGGTGTTGGAGTTCAGCCATTACTTTATGATTTATAGGTTATATCAGTCATGTTGATGCTTTGCAAAATTATTGTTTCCTGAATTAAAATTTTTTAACCATAGGATGCATTACTTAGGTCCTTCATCATTTCTAAGTAGAGCCTTTTTCATAAGTTAAGCTCAAAACATGCCACAAGAGAAAGAGATACTGTTCTGTGTGCATGACATTACCAGTTATATTCCTGCTGTTATCACAGCAATGAGATTAAATATTTTATGGTAATACTTCTTTTTTGAAATTTGCAATTATTTGTGTCTGAAGTTTTGAACAGAAGATACAGATTACTTTGATGAATTTTTATTAGATTCAACTGGTTCAACTGGATGTAGAATGTGTCATTGAAATGTCAAAAACCCATTATAATGGATCCGTCTAAAATGATCGATCATCACAAATGCTGCAAACAATTGCAAAAACTCTGCGAATCTTATTCAAAAAGTAATCTCAGGCTAATTTCTGCACCAGTCTTAATGGAGCTTCACCAGCAGATGCAATACACACAGCAGTTTAGCCTCATTATTCAAACCAGAGATCTATGCAGAACAGCAGGCAGCAACTTGGTAGCCTCCATGAAAGCTTTCATCCTGTCTGTGACAGGATGCTATGATTCACATTACATCATGCCAGTATTATGTCATCTTCATTTTGAAGAACTAACCGTTGGTTGGGACTCATACTTGTCCTCTTCTTTTTGTATGGTTTTGCTAAGGAATGGTATTTGGTATTTATATTTTATTTACTAGGAAAACGAAGAGACAGGTTTATTCACTTAAAACAATTTTGAAAATCCTGTTAAATGTATTTGACAAGAAGCAAAATTACTTTGCTTAATTTTGTTTCTTTCCTCTTTTAAGAATTTAAGTTAAGGAGTAAATATTTTGACATCAAGTTGTTTTAAAGCTTTGTAAAGCCAAGCCACTGTCCTTCTTATTACAGGGTTGTAGAGTTGACAGGAGATGTGACTCCTGATATGAGAGCTATTGCCCAAGCTGACCTGATTGTTACTACCCCAGAGAAGTGGGATGGTGTCAGCAGAAGCTGGCAAAACAGAAGCTATGTTCAGAAAGTTGCCATTCTTATCATAGATGAGATCCATCTTCTAGGTGAGCATGTTTCGCCGCTTCTGATCAGAACCATTGCTAAATGATTGCTAAAGAAGTGTGCTGTTACTTATGATGAAAATATACTTTTTGACATCTGAACCTTTTCTTTTTCTCTGTTTTTCAATTGACTTTTCATTTACTAGGGGATGAGAGAGGCCCAGTATTGGAAGTCATTGTGTCTCGAACAAACTTTATCTCATCTCACACCGAGAAGCCTGTAAGAGTAGTTGGTTTATCCACTGCTTTGGCAAATGCCAGAGACCTTGCTGACTGGCTAAACATTAATCAGGTATGAAAAAAGTTTTAGGAAATGAATATGTATTTGTCCTGCAGAAAAACAAAATAGCAGTTGATAAGATAAATCAAGGTTAAACTTGAAAAAAATGTTCTCTTGTAGATGGGTCTGTTCAACTTCCGCCCATCAGTGCGCCCAGTTCCTCTGGAGGTGCACATCCAGGGCTTCCCTGGCCAGCATTACTGTCCTCGCATGGCCAGCATGAACAAACCTGCTTTTCAGGGTAAGCAACAAGCTCCTAGACCTTTTCCTTCTTACTGAAAAAGAAAAAGGGACTTTACACAGTTCATTTGCAGCACATTTGCAACATGTGTTACTCTATGTACTCTTGGCATGTATTGGGGGAATCTGCTCTGCTAATGGCCCAAAGCTATTTGTCTGAAACGTAAAGTGTGCTGCAAATGCAACGTGTAACAGAGGAATGTAATGTGTTTGGAACAGAAGAATAAAATTAGTGTTAGTGAAGGGGAAATAAAATGTGTTTTCTCTTAGTGTTTGACACCAGAAAGAAATATTTGTGTAAAAATATTTGAAATTTAGAAACCAATAAAACCATTCATATTATTAATCTGCTGAGGTATTTTCATATGGACCACTGCATGTAAGCATTAAAAAATCGTGAACAGAAGTTGCAAGTCAGGCTAACCTCCTATAATTCTAGTTTCAAAGCAATAACCATAAAATTCAAAATTTGTAGTGCCTCCAGATTTGCTTCTGTTTCCAATTTTTTATTCTTAACCAAGCTGGCAAGCAGTATAGATTTAAGAAAAACTCTCTTGTATTTTATTTGAACATGTTTTGTTCTGGTTATTTAAGGAATATTTATTATATCAATTAAAAATAACCTCCAAAATAAATTTTGTAATGTGGACTGCTGTTGACTGTGAGGTGACATTTGTGAGGGGACTTTTTAGCTGCTTTAATTAGCCTTATGACAGAAGCAAAGTATTGATTGTGGACTAGAGACCAATCTTGACAGCTCGGATTATTTACACCTCCACAAGAGCATTGTACAAAAACACTAATGAACAATAAATCTGTCTTGCGCTATGCTGCCACACCTGTTCCTGGAGCAACAAAAATCCATTAGATGTTGCACTTTTAAAATATATAGATATATTGGCATATATAGTTGTAAGATATAAATACACATGAATTATCCCGTTTCAATAATTTCACAACTGCGTCACGTGTGTATATGCAGGAGCACATGCTGGGTAGTATTCATGAACTAGGGAATAATATGTGCTGGTGGGCAGTATGAAATAGTTTTCAGAAATTAACAATACATAAATTTAATTGCTTAAATGAGAATTACATGAGAAAACACGCAAACAGATTTAAAAGTGGTTTGGAGAGAGTATTTGAAATTCTAGGTACACCTGTTTATACTTCTAGGGCTTGTTGATGTTAGAAAATCTGTGTAAGTATGATTTATTGCACACTCTGTTCCCCACTTGTTTGGCATGATACAGTCAAGGTTATTTTAGCATTTTCATGGCAATATTTATTCCTGGGACCATAAAAATTTCACTGCAACCTGAAACTTTTCAAAGATTGGTGGAGCAAGAAAATGCTTTTTAAAAAACTCCTAAAATGTAACTGGTTTAAATGTATCATAATTGGCTTAAATATATAGGACTAATTCGTAAACACAGAAACAAAGTTCTCTTGTACTGTAATGCCCGCTTTCACAGCAGCTATTAAAAAGTCACTTTCTACTTTTTTTTACCTTTTCTGATATTGGTAGATTGAAGTGATCCTTTGTAGACTTACATGAGTTGATACAGTTTGAGCTCAGGATCAAGCAGAAAGCAAATTTTAGACCTTCATGGCACTTAGTCTTAGACAATAGTGTAGAAAAAACATTAGCATACTTATTAGGCTGACATAGAGAAATTCGTAAGCTTGAAGTCTAGAAAGCTTGTCTAGGTTTTGTGGTGTTTTGTTGGGATTTTTTCATAACTGGTTCTCTTAATTAGCATGCAGTGATGACTGAAGTAGCAGGGGAAATCGACTGAGACTCAGCTAAGCGAAGTTTTATGGTCTTTGGTTCAGAGGTGGTGTATTCTCACCTCAGTTGTACCCATTGTCCATCCAGCAGAATACAGACTCAGTAGACATACCTGTATGTCATCTGCAGAGTGGTCTATCAGCTGTCATGGGATTGCAAAGAGAAACTCTAATTTTTGTCATTAAAGGGTCTAATTCTCAAATTCTGTTTTCCTCAACAGCAATTCGGAGTCATTCTCCAGCCAAGCCTGTTCTTATTTTTGTGTCATCAAGACGTCAGACAAGGCTTACTGCCTTAGATCTCATAGCTTTCCTAGCCACAGAGGATGATCCCAAACAATGGCTGAAGATGGATGAAAGAGAGGTAGAATCATTTCACCTTCCTTATTAGTCCTTTGCTTCTACTTTATTGGTGTTTGTTTGAAAAAACAAATCATCTGAAATAAAAGAGCCATTTGAGGGTAGATCTTGAAAGAGTTGTGCATATGCTAAATTTCCTTGTGTATTAAAAGTAGTGTCAGCATTAAGGCTATAGAAACGTCTGCGAGAGAGCTGAACTTCAGAACACAAACTCTTTTATCTTTGTTTTTTCCTGCATATCTCTTATTAATGCTAGTTCCCTGGTCCCAGACAACATATATCACATGGCGCAAGTCTTTGATACCAAGATAAGACAAAGACTAAAAGAAAGTGGGCTAGTGCTCTCTAAAGTTCACAGCCGGACATCTGTGACATATAGATGTTGAGCTGAAATCTAAACCAAATCTCTTTCAGTGTTTTAGGAGAAAAATCATCCTTCTCATGAGATGCATTATGTATATGTGTATGCAAATATATCTGTGTGATTATATATACCTATGTATATACATGCATCTATCTATATTCATAGATAGATACACTCCAGAACCAATCATTTAGCAATGCTCCAGTCTTGCATATCAATGAAATAAATCAATGATATAAAAAAGTAACAAAAGTTTCTGCCAATATCTTTTTTTTAAGAACATGATTGCAAAGTCAAGCACTTAGATGTTAAACAGTGCTAGAGTAACAGCTTTTCTTTTATTCTTTTCCAAGCAATATAATCTTTAATTACATTTTCTTCTAATTTTTTTAACATCTTCTTTTGTTTACTTCAAAACATGAATGATAGCTAAATAATCAACAACAATAATTCAACAACATTGAATTCAGTTTTCTCTTTTATCTGCATTCTTCGAACTGTATACCAGATATATTTAATTCACTCAGTTCGGCACCTGCTCTGAATACAGTATTATTTGTTTCCTTCTGCACTGATGGTCCTAATTATTGTGTATCAGTGCTGTAAAAAAGGTTTTTTTGGTTGATATTCGTATTCTCTAGATTTTGGAGACTAGCTTTTTCTAATTGTTGCAGATCTTCTACAAGGAATTTCTGTGATAATTTAGGACCAAAACACAGCAAAATGCAGGAATCATTAGTAGAAAATCCAAGTTTAATACTGCATGAATATTTATATATAAACAGTTTTATCAATGGTTATACAATTGTAAATATTATATGCAAATAAGTATAGATTTCTACATTATACTGTTTGTGTTTGCTTGCTCTTTGCCAAAAAATACAATGTGATTTTCCAGAGTTAAAGTGTAACATCATTATCCTTCCTGTTTTGGATGGATTTTAAAATAGAAAAGGGCTGTCTTGGCTGATAAACTAATATTACTAAAGCAATCTTAACTTGATGGTGCTTTTCTAGCTGTATAACCTCTATTTAATGTTTTCTTTAACCTAATAGAAACATCTCATATCCAAGTTATTATTCCTTAGTAGAGTACTCTAGTACCTTGTGCTGGTTTACTGTAATAATCTCACCTACAATTAGAATATGCACGGGCAGCTTGCCCTAAATGACTTGCATTAATACGGATAGTTTCCCCATGTCCTGGGAGCCACTGCTATTCCGAAAAGAACTGTAACTGAAGCTTCTTCACTTGCTGGAAAAGGGTTTTCTATTAGGAGTCTTTGAATTTCAGGTTTCAGAATAAGCCTCTGAAGGTTTTGAAATAGGAGCCAACAAGGACAAGCAGACTTTGCATTTATTAGTTTAATAAGATTTGCATATGATTTGTATTTGAATTAATAAGCTGAATGTTTGGAGCATGAGATACCTACCAAGTTGCTCAGTTCTGATTACGTAAATGTAAAAGACTGAGGATTAAATTCTAAGTTGTTATATCTTACCACTATTATGCAGAACACAATTCTGTTTGAAGTACCCACAATTTCAAGTGGACATTTCTTTGGGTAATTATGGGACTAGTTTGCAGTTTTTTGTTTTAAATGAGCATGATTAGCTTGAGTTTCATTTGACATTGAAGCAAAGGACAAAGCTCTAGTAGTGCCACATACATAGTGTATATCCTTCCCAATTCTTTAACAATAACCTAATAGTAACAAACTCTAATCATAATTTAGAGGGTTTTAATTTAAAAAATTTAATCTCAAGTAATATTAAGGTCAGGCTTAGACTAGGTGAAATAGAAAAAATTCTCCCCAGATAACTATAATGTTTTTAAGTTTGAAAAATAGAACAAGCAAATGCTTTATAGTAGGTATTCCATGTCTTAAACCCTTGTCCAAAATTTCAAGTGCCTCTCAATTCCATATGGGATTAAAATGGACCAGTTAGAAGAATTAAATTGTTGTTGCCTTTTAAGCACCAATTTTTTTTCCTGTCCATTTTTCACATTTGTTTTATTTTCCAACTAGTATTCCTTTAGGGTGACTTACAGAAAAATTGCTTTATTTTCAAAATAGTTGTAATTCTTAACTGTGAAGTATTTTGAGATTTAAGAGATTTTTCATGGGTGTATACAAAGTTAGCAAGCTGTACAGCAGACCCTGGCATTTTTCTTCAGTTAGCCTTATTTGTATAATATTAATTTCGGCTGACATAAGATTCCTTTGAGAACTCATAAGTTTTGTTTAGTGGTGTAATTGGGTTTGCTACATAATGGCTAAAAGCTCATCTGTTTATGTTAGCTTCCGGTGGGTAGATTTCATAAGGCTTCTTGAAATGTTATAAAACAATGCCTTCCATAATCGCTTCTAAAGGACTGATGTTGAGGTAGAGACCGATTCTTACAGCCATTAAAAGTGTTCTTTTCTTTGTTACTCTTTGCTATGGTATAGAGAAATTCAGGCCTTGTGGGGAACAGATTGGAATACAGCAGAGACCAGTACTGGATCTTTGTTAATGTTGTTACCAGCACTGGATTTTTTTTATCAGCTATGCCATCATCTTATCTTCACTCATCTTCTCGGTAGAGATTCTCCCTGTGGTGGTAAATCAGGCTGTTGTTTGAAGCTGGTGATGAATGATTCTGTTCACAAACTTCCAGGCTGCTTTTCATGGTACTCTCAGATAGCGGGCAAATCCACCTCCCTTTTTGCCACCCAGCTCCAAATATCAAATTCAGGCAATGTATCAATCAGTTATATTTCAAATGACATGAACTTGCATGAACCTTCTGGAATACAGAGTACATATAGAAACAACCCTTCAGTTGTTGCCACCAGCGTAGATAACAGCATGCCTGGATCATGGAGGAATCATACAAGATGTTCTTTCCCTCAAAGGAGTCGTTATCTAACAGGTGCAACTGAATTATAGTCGAGGAGGATTTCCTTATACATGCATCTACTGAAAAATACATATGTTATAGGCAGTTCCATTAGGTTTTGGGAATGGCTCTTCCCAGACACTTTTCTTGAATTTCATGTCTGATGTGCAGGTTTTGGCTCATACCCATTACAATATTCAGAAAGCTGAAAGGTATTCAGAAAGTTGAGACAGTGATCATTCTTCATAAAACTGGCCAGTACTTAATGAAAATTTCTGTTTCTAGTACTGCTCAGTTTTGCAGTTCTGCTGGACCTGTTGCTGCACTACAATAGTTAAATTTATATAATAGATTCTATCCAACTAACTTTCAGGCTATGTGCATGCTTTTTGTGAAGAAATGGCCACTCGAAGACCTCATGTATTACATATACTTTTGTCTGACCAAGAAAGCCTCCAATGATGTTTGAAATACCCTACTTACCAGGATTTGTAGATGATGCTTTAAAGCTTACCCCTACATTTTCCAATTGCACGTGCAGACATTCTTCACGATTTAAGCAAGACTGCTACAGTTTGCCCAGAGTATGAGTGGGCAGTCTCTAGGAAAAGAGAGTAGTTACCTTTAGAACCTTAGAGATGTTTTTTAATTGTTCTGTAAGGTGCATTGTCCATACACATTCCAAAATGAGTTCTTTATCTCTCTTACAATATGCCCCAAGACTGATTTTATTTTTCACCAAAAGGGTGAAGAAGCAGCAGCAGAAGCTGTCTTCCTTGCCTTTTGCAGTAATAACAAGGACCCTTCATTAGACATCACTCTGTAAAGGTTGTGCTGGTTATACTTTTGAGGCACAGGTGCATCATGACAGAAATATGAATGGACAGCGCACCTCAAAGAGGAGACTGCATCTATAAATAGAGTGGTTCTTAATTTCTTTTTCTTGTTCTTTGATGCCAACATGCCCATGGAAAAAGAAAATGTTATGCTTACCCTGGGTTTTTTGTATAATCATTAGAGGATTTTAAAATATACACTTCCTAGCTGAAATTCTAATTTGGACTTGTCAGCCAGGACTGTCATGTTCAAGCTTGTGACCCATAACTTATCCTGTTAAAAGGGACAATAGATCAGATTATCCTTTTGCAAACGGACAGTGCCACCAGTTTCTGACGGTCAGCTTAGGTAAGATTATATCTTAGGTAAGATTAAGTTATACTGTTCTACATTAGGAGCTGACAAAAGAGGCACAAGACCTTCTCTGTCAGAAATTGCATCTACATCTGTGGTGGCAGAAAATGTTGCAATCTTTTTACAACATAATTTATTAGAATCAAGTTTTCAGTTTATTTATTTTTCTCTAATGTTTTTACAGCTTTTTGTTTTTAACTTAAAACAAAAGTACAAAAGTAGTATTTATGGTTTATTGTTTGAAGTTAGAATGCAGTACTCACCAGCAGACAAGCAGGGTGTTTTCTTATTTGTTTGGTGGGGTTTCTTTAAAAATTTATTCCCTGTCCAGATACTTGGATTTATTTATTTATTTTATATTTACAGTGCGAGGGGGGAGAAGAAATGTAACCGTGTACATAGTTTTAACTTTAACCACAATGGTTTTTGTATTCTGCTTTGTGCATCATTTTGCCATCTGCATCTTGTTAAGTCTGTTCTTTATAAAATCTCTAGAAATAACTAATATCCTTTAGCACAAACATACCTACAGTAACATTCAATAGCATCCATATCAGGTAATAGTTTGTTTCCACCGAATTCATTGACTCCAAAAGAATTAATCAGACCCATCATGATTTTGCCATTTTAGACATGTGAGTGTATAAACTTCTGTGCATTAATTATGGATTAGTTCATATGTGTTTGTACATTATGTGGAAATACACATAGACATATGCATGAATGTGAATGAAATTTTACCTGGAGTTCTGATTTGCATTGTTAACAAAAACAAACAAAAAACACAAAACCAACAAAAAAATCCTAAGAATTCTTGGAAAGACAAAAGGTGGATTTTCCTCCTCTAACCTTTAAATCAAAGAATGTGTTATATCCATGTTAATATTTTGAGATAATGTGCTATAAAACAAGAATAGAAGAATCTGGTCTGTGTCATGAAGGTATATTGCTGTCATTTAAATGTGTATTTTAGTATTACATTTTTTAATATATTATTATACTTTAATGTATTATAATGTATTATTAAATATGATTTAATGATATATCTCAACTGTTTAAACCACGTTTGAAAATGTGCCTTGAATAATCTTATTTGAGGTTTTTAGGCATCTTTTTCTGTGTGGGATAGTTCTGAAGCATAAGCCAACTTTTCATCAAAAATAGTTTTGTAAGATGATTATTTTTTCTGCCTTTAAAGATCAGGAGAGTACCCAAGAATGATTTCTTAGTGTTTCACTCATTATAGAAGTTCAGCTTCCTTCTACAAGATGTTGGTTTTATGACACAAAAGTGTGTCATAAAAATTAACATTTAGTTATAACAAGGAGATGTTTTTATTTCACTTAACATCTGTAGCAGATGTGAAATATGTAATTATTTTTGTAAAAGACTTCATAACTTTCACGATTCTTTTGTTTGGCAGATCTTTCTTCTATTGGGCATTTTAGACAATTGATAAGCATTATTCAGTGGCATATGGTCTGAGTCTGACGTGCTTTGAAAATAGTAGAGAGTACTAATAATGAGGATTCTGTGAAAATGGGAAAACCAGCACAACAGATATGCTTTGAGAAAGTATGGGGTTTTAGCATCTTGAAACAATATATCACACTCAAAGGGACAGAATTGGGCTGCACAATCTGTTAGCTCATTCTTGTCCAATCTGGTCTCCTCCTTTCTTTTGGAGCCAGCATTGTCATCAACTTGCTGAATTATACTCTGACTGGAATGTATTTCAGGCACAGGGTAATGTATCTGCTTAAATGGAATCCTATCTTTCTACAAAAGCTTTTTAAGTATAATAAATTTAAAATATAAAAAAAAAAAGTTCTATTAGCTTAAAGTAAATGGTTCAACAGTTTACATATGTGCAGGAACAAAGAAAATGACTACTTAGTAGTTTGAGAAAAAACTAGCTTGTTCCGAAATTAGAATAGAAAATGTAGAAATAAAGTTTATTTTTTAGAAAAAATATTTTGCAATGTTACAAGATTCCCAGATTGGTTTCCAGGAGATATTTTTCTTTGTTCATCAAAAAAAACCTATGAAGGGTAGCAAAATCTTTCAGCATGGGCCTGATTCTGCCTGTCTATGAGTCCAGGGAAAAATCCGTCCTGGCATTAAGTTCCCTGCATTGGTGTTGTACAGGGTTTTTTAATGCCAATACGATACATATTTCCTGGTATTATTTTAATATACTTTTTTCTGTGCTTAAGATAAAACATATTTCATTTATCCTCTGTGAGTAAAACAGTATTACAGTTGTTCTCAAAGAGATAAATAGTAATTGAGTCAAAACAATGCAGAAATGTTAGATTTGTTTTATAGTCACAGTGCTGTGTCTGTTTCTGGTTAATGAGCCTATTAATTGTGCCATTATTTCTTAATAGAAAGTTATAATATTCTTACACTACACTGACATAAGGGAGTTATATTTTTAAATAAATTGTCATGAGAATTTTAAGCCTTGGATTGTGCCTATGGGTAAGACAGTTATGTTTATTACAGTGATTTATGTGAAAGTAAGGGGTCAGCTAAAAAGGACTAGGATTCCCTGCTGCTAAAATGACAGGATAGCAGTACATGCGCCAGTGCTCCTGCTAAGGGTTCTGTAGTTTTCCTGTGGTAAATTACACTGCTTTGCAGGTATGACTAGCAGCACCACAGGCCGCCGCTGTAATACAAGTCAGAGGGGGAAAAAAATAACCACCACTGATTGTTAAAGCAAGAAGAACATCTTTGAATAAATTCCCAGCAGTGTGAATTTAGGCTGTTTTATGCTGGCAAATCTACGGCAGAAGGGTTTAGCTCAGGTTGTGTACTGGAAATAGCTCCCAGTGTAAAACCGCGTGCACTGAAGAAGCAGTCTAATCACTGTAGACTGATCCCAATCAGCTAATTTGATCCCTGTACTGTTCTAGAGGAAAAGGGGGTTTGGATTCATTGTTTTTCCAGTATCACATTCTTTTGATGTGAATAATGAAATAAATGTTTTTGGAATTGCCTCGTTCCCTTGCATTAAAGACATAACTATCATAAGGTGCTGATTCTTGGTGGGGAGAAGAAAAATTAATTCAGCAATGTAGTATTTTTTCTCAAATCTTAAATGCAGAAAACTGACTAAAATGTAAAAGCATTTTTTGTTTATTTTTCACGTATTTTCCAATTTTGTTTTCTGCTTTTTTCATCTTAATTTCCCATTAAATATATACATATAGCTATTATTTCTCAAAGCGTGTGCATAGACATAAGGAGCCTATGCAGTACTAGTACCAATTAATAAACCCATATTAAAAAAATCATTAAGAGGTTTGATAATATTTTTAGTATTGCATGTTGATGGTCATAATTGTAGAGAAAATAGTATATGTGTTCCCATTTTATCCAGATATTTTTAATCTTAGAAGAAAAACTCTTTAAGATGGGTCATAATTTATTTTGTCTACACTGCAGTCACATCTCTACATGTTGACTAGAGAAATCAAAGGTTTGCTGATTGTATCTAGATAGATAAACTTTATCCTTTAACATATCCTCCTTTCATTCAGCTCTTTACTGTCTTCGACTAATCTACCCCTCTTCTTGCTTCCCTTTCATAAATGGACTTATCCCCTCTTCAATTCTCAATTCATTGGTTTTTTTTCTTTCTGTTCCATTTCTTTTCAGTATTTTATAGACTCTTTCACTCTTTTCTTCTGTAAGCACCCTTTTCTTTTATACGTGCTAGATCAGTTTATACAACAAACCTTCCGTGTCTTGTAGTATAGGAAACTCACAGGAACATCCAGGCAACTGCGTTGTGAGGGAAAATAAAGTTTAGGAGCTTCCACTGACAGATCAAATCGACTGATCTGTCAAAACTTGAACTTTTTTTTTTTTAATTGGATTCTCTGTTACTGCCATCAATTGTGTTTCTGTTAGTCAAGATTATTTCAACAAACAGACTTTTTAAATGCTTTGCAATTGCTGTTCCTGACAAAATTGATTGATTTACAAAATCCATATTGTTTGTTGGTTTGTTTATTTGTTTTAAAATCCTCAATATGGACTGTTATATTATCTGGATTTTTTGTACCTTTTAAGGATTCTTTTTATAATAGTAGCAACATATTACTTGAGTTTAGATATGTGAATCACTGTGTTCACATTAAGGTCCGAGAATTATAAAATACAGGAAATATTTAGAGAGGTTACAATTTTGAACATCAGAAGTGAAACACCTCAGAGTCCTAAGCAGAAATGAAGACATCACTGTAGTCATGCAGCTATCATATCTCAGTACAACGGAGAATTCAGTCTGAGATGAGGATGAACACTATGTCCAGATTAATTAAGTTACCCTGACTAATTTGTTCTGCACTACTATTTTTTTCTCTAACCTTGGCTATACCTCCCTTGACCATGAGTGATGCCATCCTAAGTATGCAGTATCATCATGCCACTGCTGGTGGCACCAGGAAACCACTAATAAGAGCATAAATTTTAAAGTTCCTGGCTATAATTGTATTAAAGTCACATAAAATAATAAATGATCTTAGAAATAAAACAATAAAAATAATTTTGAAGGATAGAATCACTTAACAAGACAGTTTTGTTCATTCTTACTAAGAGGTTTTTCACAGAGGTCGTCTGCAAAAATAGATAAGCTTATTATCAAATTTACGACTTGAAAATGCAGGTAAGAAAGGTAGTTAAAATGATAGTAGTGAAAGTGATTCCAAGTAGTCATTAACATCAGATTTGAAAAAATTAGTAATAGTAATAAAAATAGCTTTTTATCTGGACTTCTAAAAGTTTTAAATGAACACACTTAATAGATGTTGGGTTTCACTACAGAGTTTGAGTCTGTAAATTACAAACTCACACTCAAAAAAAAAATTGAGATAATTTCCATTTCAGCATGTGAATAGGAAGCTTTCTTGATGAATAATAATTGCAAAATTATCAAACTGAGGAAATGTCTCTCTGTTCAAAGGCATTAGAGAGAGCCAAATTTATTTTTCATTACTGTTATTATGTTACTGGTTGCAGGGATTTGCTATGTTTTTATACCAGTTCTAACCCTTTTGATACTAGGGATTGCATTAAACAAACACAGAACAGAATGCACGGTATTTGCCAGACCTGTCAAGATATTTTCAGCATTTTCATTTCCTTGTCTATGTTACTTAGCATGTCAATAAAGTCATGTGCATTTTGTATTCCACCACCATTGTTAATATAGCTTTATTTTTTTTAGACTAAGCCAGTCTTTTCAGAGACTGAAGAAGGATCTGTTTTCCTGCTTGTATAAACAGCCTTGAGCAAATTATCATTGCTACAAAAATAAAAAAATAAAGATAAGAAACATAAAAGTTTAAAATTTCTGAGTAATCTGTTTTAAAACATGCAATTGTTTTTTCTGTTACAGATGAATGACATCATAGTCACAGTTAGAGATTCGAATCTGAAGCTGACACTTGCTTTTGGAATAGGTATGCACCATGCGGGTCTGCATGAAAGGGACAGGAAAACTGTGGAAGAATTGTTTGTGAACTGCAAAATCCAGGTACATGTGTTCTTTTTGAATCCTGACGTAATGAGTTTTAGATGGAATTTTAAAAGTTGGCTTTTTGTCACATATACCTCATTAATCTTTCTTTTTGTCTTAGGTTCTTATTGCCACAAGCACATTAGCTTGGGGTGTAAATTTTCCAGCTCATTTAGTAATTGTTAAAGGAACAGAATACTATGATGGAAAAACAAGGCGTTACGTGGATTATCCCATTACAGGTACTGACATAAATTATGGAAATGTTCATATGCTTAAATGTATTTCAAGCATATGCAAATGTTCTGAATTATTTAGTAAATGATCACTACTGAATTTGGATAAAGACTAGGAGAGATGAGGTAAGGGTTTGTTTCTTTGTTTAATGCAAGTTGTAAGAGAACTCTTCAGATTTTATGCAATAATGAAAATATTTCTGTTTTGCAAATCTTTTTTCATGCAAAATTCCTTAAATATGTATCACCAAAATAGAAATTAAACAATTAAAGGGACAGTATAAAGCCATATCTAGTTAACTACTTAATTGTATAAAAGGAACTTTTCAAGCATGCAATTATTTTTTAAACATTTTCTAAATAGAAACAATTTTTTAACATTAAATTTACCTATGATTTGAAATGCAACGCTTGAATCACACACGTATGAGAAAATAAAATGTATACATAGTCACTTGGTAGTAAATGAAAAACCTTAGCTGGCCTGGTATCTTCAGTGATATAAGGGATACTTCAGAAATAAGCAGCTGAATTAAATATTTGAATTTCTGGCTTGATAGACTTCCGTTGCTTTCTGGCTCCAGTAAACTCCAGTTTTTATTAATTGTTCTGCAGTGTTTTCAACCAGCTTAAGAAAGTGAACCATGGAAGAACTTTTTTCAGAGTTCAGACAGGGAGAATATTCGTCTGGATGGTACTAAGTTTGAAGAATGAGGACAAGCTAAATTTATTCCAGGTTTCCTGGTCTGTTTTCCCTTTCTCTTTTCAGAAGAGAAAGTTTATTATTAAATATTCCTATACTATGCTAGCAATGTGTACACCTAAGGACAATGTAAATGGTATTTGTTAGGGAAATACAGAGCTTACATCTTTTTAACAATGCACAGTCTTTTCGACAAGAGGAGTTTAGTAATGTAAAAAAGCTCAAACCGAAAATACTACAGGGGTTACTTCTTCAAGTAACCCATCACAGAGCTTAATTTAGTGGTTAGTGCTCTGCAGGAAACTTGGGATCAATTTCCAGACCAACTCTCTTGTTCAAAGATTCTGGTCTGACCTGGGATCTTGGCCATGCACACTTGTATTTTGTGACAGACTTTGGCTGATGTAAACTTAGTGAAAACAGTCTTTGCAGCGAACTCGTATCGCGCTTGTGCCGACTGGAAGAACAGTGATGATTTGCTTTATTGCTGAATGAGGAAAAGTGGTGAGGAAACAAATCAATGGAAGTTTTAAATTTTATGTTGAATCCGTGGCACTGTCAGAAATCAGTAATAGAGAAAATAATATATTTAAAAGAAATCAGAGACTCAATAAACACTGGAGACTTACTATGCTGTTTTAGAAATCCGTTGTAAAAATTCCCACAAAGGCTTTAGGGAATGCTGATACTTTCACTCTTCATTGCCTTTTTTAATTCAGGTAGCTTCAACACTGGGTGTTGTTCAATTCCTGAATTTTCAGTAAGACTTGGGGCAGGGGAGGGGGTGGATGGAATACCACCATCTGTGTTGGAAGCATTCAGATTTTGTTGTCTTCACTGCAACAGAAAATGCAGATTCCTTAGTTTATGAAGAAACATGTGGTGTGGTTTGCCTAAAGAGTTTTTATTTTTAACTTTCTAGAGCATATTTATGCATCTGGAACTTCTGTAGATAGGTAGTACAGTTTTGCTGCAGCAATAAAATGAAAATGTAATTAATTTCTGTCTGAAATACTTCCAAAAGTTTCACAATACTGTCTTTAATGCTGCCCTCAAGTTATGCCTTCACTGTTCCGTCATGGTATTACTTGGCTTCTCCCTACTGAAGTTACCTTTCTGTGTCAGGAATGCATTTGGCTCCAAGGAAGCAGCTGAGGGCAGAATGAATCACTCTGGAATGTTCAGCAATTTCAAAATAAGCAAGAATGCTTCTTTCAGTGAAGTCAGAGGTTTTGAGGAGGGCTTTTTCTCTGTTAACAGTAATTTCTTTAGTCAGCCAGTTGGATCATATTTAACATTTCAGGAGTTTAGTCCAGTGATTAAGAGCAGCCAAGCAACATATAGTCAGTAAAGAAAATATTAGGTTTGGATAATTACATAGTGGATATTGGCAAAAATAATTTCCTGACACTTTTTGGTAAATCCATTTCCTTTATGGTATTATGCACAATTTAATGCACCACATAGAATAGCAATAAATTGTTTCATCACCCTCCTGTGCACATACCTATTCAGAAGCAGCAGATTTAAACTAATTTCATTTTAGATCTTAATGTCATTCCTAAGCTAAGAAAAAGAATAAACTGATAAAAATTATTGCTGTCTATACACAAGTCAGTACACAAGTGAAAATGTGTAACTAAAACCTCATCATTGGGCTGTTTCTTCTTTTATGGTCAGTTGCTGTATCCCATTCTTTACTTTCTGGATTTTCCTTCCTTCTGGCATCACTTTCCCAACAGAGCTTTGGGCCAAAAGCTTACTGATTCTTAGCTCAAAGAAATCTCTTCTCAAAATGCCACATGTTGGGCAGGTATGATAGAGCTCATAGGGAATACACAAAACTTAAAAACTTTTAAACTAAAGATGAAAAACTTATGAATTGCTTTCCATTGTTTCTTCTAAGTTAAATAGCAGTTGGCGGTACAAGAAAGGATTCAGAGCTCTGTTGAATGAGACACAAAACTACCTATGCAGATGCACTTCTCAAATGAAGAGAAGACAAACAAATAGATGATAAACATACTTATCCTTGTGGCCAGGTAGCAAATTGAGCATGTTTTGCATAAACTAGTATTTTCAATGTTTATAGAAGTCATTAATTAGTACTTACAAATAATGCTGTGTAGGTAGAGTGACTGAACCAGCTTTTAAATCTGTATATTATAGTGTGATGTAGGGCCAACATGGATATGAAACCATCTCTGCTCCAGTGCTAATAACTCATATAACTTGTTTGAGTGGTAAATATCATAGCGCTCAGTAATTAGAAATTACCTATACCATTTTATCTCAAAAATACTCAAAACCTAGCAGAAAAGCCTATGTGAGGAACTTGTGTAAGTCTGAAGTCAAATATTTGAAAATTAGGAAATGATAGACAATTGTCATTGTAGCCTTCATGAGTTCTCTTACTCATCATCTTAAATTGCATGTGATAAAATGAGGGATGGATCTGGAATGGAAGGAGAGGAGAGGCAATTTATATTAGATGTAATCTTGGATTCTGTTGCAATGGGTGGTCTAAGTACACAAGAAGATTGTCTCTGACAGAAAGTTCATCATAACTTTATCTGAGATGGAAAAAAAAATAAGAAGTGTCAAAGCCAATAGGGCATAGAAGGACAAAGTAATGCAAAAAACCTGTATTGTACATTATACAGACATAAGTACATTTATTTATACATCTAAACAAATACTTGTTTCAGACATTATTGTCTCTTTGGCAGATGTGCTTCAGATGATGGGGCGTGCTGGCAGACCACAGTTCGATGACCAAGGAAAAGCTGTCATTCTAGTTCATGACATTAAGAAAGACTTCTACAAAAAATTCCTTTATGAACCTTTCCCAGTGGAATCAAGGTAAAGATAAATCAATCAGAAAAGCTGATCAAACTATAAACAATACTATAAATGAAGGATAGAGGAAAGGGAAACAAAATCCCTATGCTGGATAAGTCCTAAATACTGGGGTCAAGAGGAAGACAATTTTTAAAAAGAAATTACCCATCTTTACAGAGAAAAATTCTTTCTTCCATGAGTTTTGAAGCACTGCTTAGCTCATCAGTCCATTCCCAGATAATACCACAACTGCCTCTCTGTTTCTGGGTGTCGTCTCATAAACGTAAAAGCACAAACTGTTCTTCAAGGACAGTGTTTAGGACAACTACCCATGATCCTCAGAACCCTCTTTGAAATTACATGATAAGTTACTAATATGAAAAAACCAAGGTGAGTTTCTAGCACGTTTTACCTAGAATATTTATATCATTATAGATACCACATTCTTGAAAATCTCACAAGTTCAAAGAGAACTCTACATGGTGTAAACTCTTATACAGTTTTAACATCTCTTTCCCTATAAAATTGCAAAATTTTTGTCAGAAATGTAGAAACAGCACATTTTTGCAGCCTCTTGGAACCTAGTTAATGCGAAGTTTGCTCTCCAGCATAATGTAATTTTTACCTTGGTTTTGATATTTTTAATATACTTAGTTGTTCAGTGAGAACCCCAACTAGTTACTTTGATCTCTTGTAGAGGAATGTTTCATGGAGCAATGCTCAGACATCTAAGAAAGCATGAACATTACTGAAAGCTTTTGTCAGTGACGAAGAATTCACAGTATTGTTCTCCTGGGGAAACTTTATCCCTCAACATAAGTGATAATGGGACCTCTATCTGCTCAGGAAATTTGTTGGCGTTTAAGAGTGCAATCCACCTTTGAAATGTAGTTGAAATGGGCTGGTGTATTTGAAAGTTAATTCCTGTGGTGCACAGACAGACATACAATTTTTGCAAACAAAGAATGTTGAAACATAGACTTCATTTCCTTAGGAAACCACACTTTTTTTAACATAGAAATTTTAACATAGAAAGTGCACTTAGCACAAAAGGCTAGGAGTTGAACTTCTTCAAAATGATAGCTAATAAGTGAAAAGAGTGGTGTGATTAAAATGTTCATGATATATCCAGACTGCATAGCATTAGCATAATGTAAGAAATATCCATTGGGAAGTGGTGTTTCTAAATAAAGAAATAATGTCTTCAGTATAACAGTAGTAATCACACCTTTGTTCCTGTTTGGAAGACTGTAAATATTCTATGTTACTAGTAGCTGCATTTGTGTGTATATATTTGCTTTGTAGTTCTGATATATTCCATCTTAATTTTATTATAAAAAAAGAATATTTGATAAATTTGCAGATGAAGAGTCACATATTAATGACAATCTTGTTAAGTTCTCTGTAGGTTGTGAACCAATTAACTTAGGTTTTTTTTGTCTTGGTCTCTTTTATGATCAAGTATTTGAAGAGACTTCATATCTTCAAAGAGAAACTGGTTAGGGGTTTTTGGGGCTTTTAGTTTTGGAATGCTTTCCCATCTCTTTTACCAAAGAGACAATCTATCAGCTTTGTGTAGTATTTTCTATTTGTAAAAGTAAACATATTTTCTTAATTAGCATTTTTTCTAAAAGCCATTGTTTACGTATTAGTTGTAGGACTTGAGTCCTCAACTCATAAGAGTCCTTGTGGTCTCCCTGATTGTGGGCCTGAAACACAGCACATTAGAAACAAAAGAAAAAAAAGAATTCCATTATTGTGGAAAAGCTATTGAATCGTCTGTCCAGTTCCTGTTGGACAATCTCTGTAGAACGTCTGCAGTTCTGACCCTTAGAAGCAGGCAGTCACCAGTACAGAGCAGTAAAACAGCTACTCATGCCAAATTATTCTTTACTTTTAGCAACAGGAAAAGAACATTGGGAGAAGAAAAAGGATATTATACAAGAAAAATTAGGTTGAACCTTAAGGATATTTGCTGTTCTCTGATTGAACTCTAGCCAGGCATGATCTCATTAGATACCCTAATGGAGGTCTTTGTTCTGTTTAATGACTGAGTATTTTATTTTTTAAGAATCATTTTAAACTGCTTTTACTATTCTGTTTCTGAGTATAAATCTTTCTCGGTAAAAGTAGCTGCTCTTTTTTTTTGTTGTTTTTTTTTACATTGGATGAAGATGAGGCAAAATCTGGGGGAAGCAGTTTTGATGTAATTTTAATAGCCCTGAAGTATTTGTCAAGTATTAGCTAAGATATTGCCACTGTTTCATTTCCTGTTTGTCTTTCCATATGATTCTCTATTGGATTAAATCAGCATGATCATATGGTCAACATACAATGTTCAGGAGTTACCACTGAGTAGCTCCATCTGATTATGTTCCATGAATGTCTTAAACTTGTGCATGCTTGGTCCAATCAAAAAATAATCTGAGCTTCATTCCACTATCATGTAAAGAAGATGACTGACCTTGCAATTACGTTCCCTCTACTTCCCCTCTTCTCTTTTACTCTAAGATAAATATATAATATTTTCAGATTAAAAATAATAAACCTTTTAATGGACAGCTCTACAGAATATATTACCTGTCTTTGTGATTGTGAAGTCAGCTAAATCCCTTTGCTTCCTGTTCTTCAGCTTGTTAGAGGTGCTGGCTGACCACTTGAATGCTGAAATTGCTGCTGGAACTATTACATCTAAGCAGGATGCAATGGATTATATCACCTGGACTTACTTCTTCCGTCGACTTATAATGAACCCAACGTGAGTATACAATATAAATGCAATTTAATCTCAAGGTAGCTTGAAGTTAGAGTTGATCCAAAGGTGATCTGTCTGCTGTTGGAGCCTAGAATACTTAGCAGTCTCCAGTGTAGGAGCATTACTGGCCCACATGTGGATTAAAACTTGTGTGCACATTTTTTTAATCATTTTTTCTCTAAATATAAATGCATTTTTGGCAGATAACTTTACAACTTAGTTACAACAATAAAATAGCCTTATTGAGAGGGCTACATCAGCATCCCTAAAATAAAATTCCAGATTATCACATTCCTTCAGATATTGTATTTATAATGCCATGCTTTTTTTTAGCTACCACATTGATATGTTCTGCCCAGTTTTCTTTAGAAAATTTATTAAGACTTGGACTTTCCTAATAAATGAGAGAATAACTATCAGCTGTTCCTCTGTGATAAAGTTTGCTTTCATTAGGGTATCCTGGTGAAACCATGTGTGCAATATTTTCAATGATTGCTATCATCCTGCCTAGCTCCAGCTGGTATGCAGATCATTCTGAGCTGTTCCACCAATATAGCCTGCCCTTGCCACAGCACTGTTTTGGGTAAATGGTGTGTTACCTGTCATGTGATCATTTACCCACTAAAATAATGTGGCAAATAAAGAATTAACCGTTTAGATCACTAAGTATTTCTTGATGTACTCCAACGTGTGGTATTTCTGAAATCATGTTAATGTCCATTTGTCCATTTGGCCAGATTTTCTGCTGGGTACTTTATGGGCAAGTGCTGCTGGGAGTCTGCTGGTGATAAAATAATTTCCTTTAATTCTTTTAAAGTCTTTATTATTTTTTAATTCTGCATCTAGTCCTATTCTGAGAATCTTCCACAAAACAAACAGCACTTCCATCTTCTTGGGAAATAAAAAATGCAGAGCGTTAGGACTGTAAACTAAAGAAAACATACTCAATTTTCTCACTTCATAGTTCACACAATGCATACGTTTATGGGGAAGGTACTTCTCCTCTGAGAGTGACAAACAGTTAAATTCTGATTTTGTATCTGTTAGATTTTATACTTTTTTAGTATAAAGAATAAGTACTGTCACTTTAAAATGTCTTACTCTTGACTTGCTTTAGTTGATTTGGTTTTAGCAAGCTTTGATCATGTGGTACCTGTGGTAGGTACATTTTTTTAAGACACAACATATAGGCCAAAGATAAGTGTAAAATACAGAAATATCATTGTTTGATTTACTAGGCAATCTCTTCCCAATATAAAAGAAGATTTTCACTTAAGTATGAGGTTGGCATGTTGACTGTTGGTAATTTTTTTTCTACAATTTCTTTGTTATCATGGACAGCTAAATCTGGAGTTATCACAATTTCAACTTCAAAGCAAAAGTTCTGCTGTTCTCAGAGGATTGTGGGAAGAAAGTTATGGAGGGAAAAAAGAAAAAATAAAAGAATTTCATAATGAGATGTAGAGTCTTTGTAGTGAGAAGCAAGATGAACAGATCTTGACTAGTCATTCCCATAATGGCAGGATAGCAATGATTATTGAAGTTTTTAATGAAATTGGAGTGTTGCATTGGAATGCCACACATGCAGGTTGGAACAGTTGACAAGTTGAGCTGCTTTATCCACACAGGTCCTCAGCATTCCATCAGTATTTAGTCATGCAGGGAGAAAAACTAAGATATTATTTACTCTGTCAAAGAGGTCATTTCTGGATGCTAAGCACAAGTGTAATGGATGTGCATGCATTCCATTCTTTGACATGATAATAGTATTAAGTTTCATCCAAAGTTACTAAACTTAGTAGCTTTCCTGGACCTACTAGATGTGGTATTTTCAGACCTCCCCAAAGCCAAGCAAGCAGTTCCAGCATGGTCAGTGTTTGAATGAGATACATCCAAAGAAAACTAAAGAGTTTTACCAACAGAAGTCAGTGATTGTTGAGATAACCCTGAATAAGTTGCATTATGGTAATGGAGTTTAGTGTGCCATAAAAGAGCATATGAAATGATTGATATTACCAAACAAAAACTGTTTGTGGCACTTAGTAATCCAAAAATTTTAGGTTTAATTTTTTCAAAAGAGTAGAAGCACAATTTGCTGAATTTTGGTTTAGATGGTTATGCAATACCCATTCCTTGTCACTTCATAGAAGTCTTCTTTATCATGTCCTGCCTCAAAGCAGGACTTTGGGGACTTTCTCTCCACTCTGAAACATTAACTATTTTCCAGACAGCAGGTGATTGTACCTTAGTGGTGAATAAGCAATTCCCATATGCATGATTAGTAAATTGCCTTGGGATTCATTGGCATAAAAGTCATCGCATGTGATGCTGTAAATCCCCAAAATAATGGGCTTCGATAATATGCAGAAGATTTATATTCTCATTTATTGCCAGTTTTAGCTACTTGTATATTAAAGCTGCATAAACAAATGTAGGATCATCCTATTCCAATCCAGTATCATAAAATGCCTTACTGAATGCCTACAATTTGTACTATGGAAGTAATGGTAATCTACCTTGGTTGTGACATAGAGATCCAAATATCTTTTTCCTCTAAGTATCCAGGTTTCTTCTAAACATGAAGTCATCATGAAAGTTTTTTTGGCAAACTTGAGATAATTTGTTAAACTTGTAATGATGGTTGTTTTAATGGTGTTAAAAATCTTTGCATGTTAAAATACTGCTTTTCGTCAAACCATTTTAATTCTCTTGTTTGATGAACCCCTGCCTCTCAAGCTCTATGGAATGAGTTTTAACTATCTAGGTAAGAGGAGTGGTTGAGCTGTTGATCGGGGGGAGTAGCTGAGTGCTGGTTTTGTTCAGAGGCATGATGACTAGTCACACTCGTCCTGTTTAGGAGATGACACACGAATGACAGGGGTGGTCCAAATGTAATGTTGATAAAAGTGTTTCAGTCTCCATATCCAGAGTTTCTACCCTGCTCTTCCCTTCCCTCAAAACAGTTAATCCTAAATGCAGAGCTTTTTGAATTTGCATGTTAAGTCACAGTTTCTGTACAACTTCAATCAAGTAGTACAACACGTAGTCCTTTCCACGAAGAGCTGTAGTCACTATGTTCTTTACTTACTCAGGGTCATATCAGACAGATCAGCAAAGTGCCCTGTTCTTTGCAAGGGGCTACTTTGACAGGCTCATCTGTCTCCATTCCTTGGCTGAAATGCCTTGGTTATTTTGTTCTTTTACCCTTATAGAAGATTATGATTGCAGCATTTTACAAAAGAGAAATGGCTATGGGAAACGTTTTCTGTAAATCAGGTTATGATATTTTCCAGATACATGTGCAGTAAAAGAGAAATAGAAATTTACAACATATGTAAAGTTAAGCAGAATCAGCTTTCGTTTGGAAAGTTAATTTTTAGATATCCTGAGAGCACATGTCATATCACATCTCTATTAAAATGCGTGTGGCTATTTATGTATTTATATGTGAGAGTGCATCTGTGTACATGTGCACACTTACAAAATCGGAATGTAAATACTTTGTGAAAACCTGAAAAAATGTATTTTATTATTTCATTCTGAGAATTATTATTAAGGGGTTTTTTCACTTGATATCAGTTTTGCAAAGTTTTTTGGAATGAATGAATAATAATACAGTATAAATTATAATCTCAGATTGATGCCTTTATCATTATACACTTAAGTTTTACTTTAAATTTCATTTTCTCATGATTAGCTGAGCATGTGAATAAAACATTTGAATACAAATTATGGTTATATACTGGTCCAGTATATTTTCTGCTATTACAATGACAGGTAATATCATGGTAGAAGTCAGTCAGAATGGAATACTTGTGTATTTTGGTGACAAAATCAATTATTCTGAATTTTAGGGTTAAATTGGAATTGTGTCAGAAGGAGGATTACTGAAGTTAAATTAGCTAAGATTAAGAGATAAAATGGAAAAATTTGACAGTAGCTAAACTAACAGAAGCTAGAATGTGCAAGTATGTTGCCCTGCAGTGATTACTAATATCCATATTTTGGTAAACAGATATTTCACAAAAGACTTCACAAAAGGACTCTGCCTTTTACAATGACATTTAGACCTATATGTGTGTACTGATACATATGCATATATATAGATTTAATAAATGACAGCTATAGGCATCATTATGAATTTCATAACAAGAGTTTGTTCTTTGGAATTATTACAATCACAGTGATACAAAAAGTACAGGAATGTAGTTCACAGTATAGTTTTACCAAATATTCAGACAAATAAAGATTTGCTGAGTCTGTCAGACAGAGAAGCCCCAGGCTGCTGAGTATTTGAGCCGCCTCCTGCCTCCCAGTCTGCTGCAATCTTAGGTGAGAATACAAAGACCCCGTGTCTCCCCACTCAGAAAGCAAATTCACGTAATTGTCTTCCTACTCTTGGATATGATTTACCTGTACAAATTATCTCTTAGAATATATGATAGGAAAAAGAAAAATCTTACCAATATGTGAGCAAATTTATGTGTACCTATTACCTCTCATTTCTCATGAAGACATCTTGAGAGATAAACTGTCTTGCAAATGTTATAATTAGAAGCACTGATGTGGGGATAAACACCTTTCTGATGTCAGAGAAATTGGACTTGTTCTTGTTCTTCTTAAATGACCACAATGTACAGTACACTAGAAGCTGATTAAAGACAGCAATGTATCTGTTTCTCCTACCTGGCATATGCAAATAAACATGATAGAAGTAAAATACAAGATGACATTAGTGTCTGCAGCATTTTGCACTCCGTAATGCATTTTTGCAAGCCAGTCACAGACTCCAGAGTCAGTCAGTAATGCCTTAACAACAGAAGTGAGTTGGTACATTGAGTCATATCTCTCTGGCTGTGAAGGTTCATCAGTTGTGCCATTTCCACGGTGCTATTTGAAGATGGCAGCTGCTGAAGCTGATGAAAGTAAATATAAATGATGGCTGCAGTAAAGGGACCTAAAAAAATTACTGTCTATGCTCCCCCATACTTGTTCATAACAAAATTCTGCTTTCAGAACTGTAAAATCTCAGAAAGCACACTTTCTTGCTATCAAGTGAATGCTGTGGATTCACCTTTTTGTGCATTTGTTTCAAAAGACCTACTGACTAGCAAGTTTCTTCTTTAATATTTTTGGCTGACTCTTGTCACCGATTTTCATTATGTGTGTCACTATTACCACCGTATAATCTGAACATAAAAAACATGGTGCTGTAACAAATGACTCCACAGCACTGACAGTTATAGCAGGACCATTTCAAGGCTGATGAAAAATTTCCCAGAGAGATCTCAGGTCAGGTTTACATAAGCTAAACAGGAAATGATTGCCACCATTCACATTAAATCCTAAATGTTTTGTGTAACTTCATCTACATTTTATGTTCCTGCACGTCTCTCTGTCTCTCTCAGCTGATGAAATTCCATACTTCCTTAGATTAGAGAAATAAGTTCATGTTTCACAGTTTGTTGTTCTTGCTAAACTCTGCAAGGTTTTGGGATTTTAAATATGTTATTTAGTAGACAGTAAAAAGTTCCTTCAGTTTTTGATTGTTTAAATTTTACATACTTTGTAAATTTTTATGATTCCTAGGGGTTTGTTACTGCTTTTTTCCCTATGGACTACTAATGGAAGTTAGCCTGTCTAGCCCATGTGCTAGATGCTGTTAGGATAAAACTGCCTTTGACTTTCACACCTCTCAGGGGACGAGTAATTGTTGTGTTCAAACAGCCTGTAATTGTGATCCCGCTGGCTTTCTCAGTACGCTTCTGGCTATTAGAATCATTAAACAACTCAGCACCTGTTAACAGCATTGTAAATATTCAACCCTGCTTGTGTGCAGGTTGAGTCCAATATAGGAGAAGGCTTACAGAGCCCAGCCTCATAAATTAGAGCTTCTGACAAGTCAATTATTGTGAAACTGGGCTTCACTGTGAAATAAATGAAATGGTGTGCTGATAAAAAGGTAGGCTGTCTGTTTATAGCAAAGGGGAAATAATGACTAGATGATTCAATGCAGTGAGCATGAAACTGCATTGTTTTTATTCTTTATCTGTAATTAAGTAGTTAGGCAATATTGCTTCATAGAGGAACTCACGTATTATGCAGTTTTTATACTTGGAACATACCAGCATGCAGAATTCAACTTGCATTTATTCCTGAGCATTGAAATCTAATGTCATGATACCTCTGTTTTCACTAATAATTATAACACAGTCTTTCAAGATGAATGGCTTTGATTTTTATTAGGGGAAAATGTGCTGAATGACGAAGAAGCTCCTGTGGGTGTGCTCAAAATTATATCTGCCTCATTACAGATAGTAGTTAAAACATACTGGTACCACTTCACTCAAGATTACAAACCATTTCAGATTTTTCTTTACATTGTCTTATTTCCACTAGGCAGCTAGATAATCCTTTGACAAAGTATTACCAAGAACGAGCAAATTTAAAATTCACCAAAAAATTTTACAGATCTTATAAATTCCTTTATGGTTATACCTTCAGTGTGAAATACTGCAAATTAGGCAGAGCACAAGCCTGTTTGAATTGGTGTCTTAAATTACAGTCTTAGAAAATAATTTCAGTGTATTGCCCATGTTTCTTTTTTTGTTTTATTAGTATTCATCATCAATGTTATGGTACTGCAAAGAAAGGTGCTGAAATTATATGGTTGAAGTCTGAATACCATGACAACAACGTGCCTTAATTATAAGCATTTCAGAAGTGTTCTATTCAATTTAGAGAGAAATAATAATGAATCATTAGTGATTTAGGAGTATAAAATAGAAATTTTTTTTCACCTCCTTAAACAACTTATTTAGCTAATTTGCTCAATTATTTTCAGAAGGTAAACAAAATTTTACAAACTAATTTCCGCTAATAACCAGAAAATAAATGTGATTGGTGATGACAGGCAGATAAAATGGGCAGGTAGAAATTTTGACTGTCTTGTATTATCACTAT
The DNA here is from genome assembly GCA_013397915.1 of Daphoenositta chrysoptera. NCBI lineage: Eukaryota > Metazoa > Chordata > Aves > Passeriformes > Daphoenositta > Daphoenositta chrysoptera. The sequence continues at coordinate 870,925 of VZRO01007265.1, read as the reverse complement.
GTTACTTAAGTAAATTTAAAAGAAGACTCATGAAATTTAGGTTGCATCAAAAACCCTATTAGCTTTTCTACAGATGAGTTTTCTTTGCATGAGGCTGATAATATATGGCTGTCTACCATATGAAACATTTTAGTCAATACAAATATTTCTGTTAGTTAGGTTTGATTTTGGACGATAGCTCTGTTATAAGTATTTCAGATCAGCTCAGCAGGAACCCATATAAAATGTCACAGAGTTGAATACTCTGCCATGTATCTATGCTTTGTTGTTGTCTCATGTAGCTGGCTGCTATCAGAACACATTTCTTAAATCTTTTTCTTATAGTAGTACTGATTTACTCCAACTTTACCCAATTATAAATGAACATTCAAAGCTTCAGAGAATTAATCCCATAATTTGGGATTAATAGCAAGAGGAGAAAAATCTGGAATTTAGAAGACTGCTAGTTAGCATTCAGGCTTTTTTGGTTATGCTACTGCTATTTAAGGAGATGTATGGTAATAACTTTTTTTAAGAAAATAGTAATGCAAATCAGGTTCTTTAAATTAAGCAATATATTAGGATGTTTGTAGTTTATAAAAAAGTAATTCCATCTTTTGAAATTTGCAAATAGCAGCATTATGGTGAATGATAAAGAGTTTAACTCATAGAATGGGATTCATCTGCAGTAATATAGCATCAACAACTGAACTGAAAGTTCTTTTTCTTTCGTCACTTATTATGGTTCACCTCATTCCAAAGCAGATATTTAAAATACTTCAGATGAATAGCATTCTGCAAGTGCACATTTCTTTCCAGTGGCAGTGAAAGGAGTTTAAAAAACTAACTCAGGTGCAGCTGTAACTTTGTAAAATTGGCTAAAATGAATCTCAGCACACTGTTCTGCGGCCTGTTGTTCACCTGCACAAAATAGCATTGAAAGAACCTACTCTCTATTACAGTGGGGTTGTTTCAAGTGGGAGTGCTGAGTACATTGTAACAGCAGGAAATTTTAGTAAACCAGCCAGGTAGAACAAAGGAGTATCTTTCATCCTTGCATCCATCTCAGTAGTCTTTTTCTGCCACAGGATTTGACAGAATTAAATGAACAAGGACTACCTTTTTTATTCTGCTTTTTAACAATTCAGTAAATCATCACAGTTTGTGTTTGTTTTAATTCTGCTTTGAAATTGCATGATTTAATTGTTCTGCTTAAATTCAAAATTTTAAAACTTTATAAGCATGCTCAGTTTTTCTTTATTACTCATAGAAATTAATTGTTATTTTCTGATCTGGTGCCTTTGCTTAATCTAGGGACACAAGTTCTTACTGCATTTTTATATGGAGTAAAAGTTCTCACTGAAATTGTGCTGGCTTATATGAGTAAAATCTTATAATACACCTCAAGTTCTACAGTCAAGGAGTGCAAACTTCAGTCACTGTGGTTTTTATATGCTAACAGAAAAAAAATATATTTTCGCACATTTTATAAACATTTTTCCTTCGTATAGAGAACTAAGATCCATTGTGACTATATAGTTTACCTATTTTATCTGACAGCAAACATGTGAAGTAGCTGCATTAACAAATACCTTATTCCTTATTTTTAGCAATTCTAACTTTGGGAATAAAATGTCACAGAGATATAACAACAAACACCAACATTTGGATTGGTATAGGTTTACTTTTTCAAGAGATGTCACTATATGCCTAGTTGTTACTTTCAGAGTTGCAGGATGTAAGGACAGTTGCTCTCCTGGGTGGATTTTCTTCTTTTATCTTGAAGTTAAAATACCATTACTTGTGTTAGCATTGCTTGTTTGCTTTCATACTTACCAGGAAAGTGTACTTATGAAATCTGGAAAATTTTCCCTCTAACAAAATAGAGCCAGTCCAGTTCTGTTTGTATCAACCTTTCTATTAATAGATGGAGAAATTGCCGTCTTTCCATATGTACATGCTTCTCTTATGTTGTTTACTCCCACAAACCATTTAACAATCATGGATTTCTTGTTAGTCTTTATGAAGGACTGTGTTTAATTGTTTAATGTGGATATGTGCTGTTTCATGTGTATATTGTATTACATGTAGATGCATGTAATGCATCTTCTCTCATTTTATCTAGTTACTATAACTTGGATGATGTGAGCCATGACACCGTGAACAAGTACCTCTCAAGCCTCGTTGAGAAATCCCTGTTTGATTTGGAAGGCTCCTACTGTATTGAAGTTGGGGAGGTAAGACTAATCTGTGCCTCACAAGATGCAGTAGGATACACGCTCCTAGAAGTTGTGAACAGCAAGATACATACTCCTTGATGTGAGATGTTAGTTTGTCTGCAGAGCTCTTTGTAAGACTTACATTGAAAACTGTTGCCGCTAAATTATGATGCTAAATTGGTGTTGGTGTTCTCTCTTAAAAGTAGTCTGAACATATTTCACAGTTATGTGGGAACACGTTATATTGAACCACCTGGGAACTCTGTTTGATTCTTCTACTAACAGGATAATCGCAGCATTGAACCCCTGACTTACGGTCGTATTGCCTCCTATTACTATTTGAAGCATCCAACAATTGGGATGTTCAAGGATCAGTTGAAACCTGAAAGCAATATTGAAGAATTGCTCCTAATTCTGACAGTAAGTGCTGATATTTTCTTAAAAATACATATTTCTTACTCTTTAAAAACAAGTATATGAAAAAACACACAAAATAAGGAAGAGCTTTTCTCCCCTGATCTATAATTTAATTTTTTTATTGTTTTGAGAAATAGATCTGAATCATTTTTGATGGTTCAAGTGTTTCATCTTATCTACATCAAAATTTCTTTATACATCTCTTTCTCTTCTTATGTCCCTTTATAGTGTTCAGGGTCTATACAAATCTGGTATTTGTCTTTTCTTAGTTGGGTATATCTAAAATGCCACAGCAAAGACTGCTTGCACAAAATCTGTAGAAGGATATCACTTTGTCCTGGGACATTCTGGAAGATATGGCAGCTTTAAGAAGTAAGGGAAACATATGGGAAACACCTCTTTCCTACAATATCTGCTTTTCCTTCTCCCAGCCACCTCCTGATCCTTTAGGCCATAACCTGCAATAACAGCATCTCCAACAGTTAGTCTAGAGACTGTTTAATAGAGAAGTGCAGTGCAAGGCCAAAGACTCCGTGTCTGATGCACTGTGTGAGTATTACATTCTCATAATAAAAGAATCAGTTTACTCCGTTTTCCTTCTTAAGTACTTAAGTTGTTATAACTACATATTTTCCTTTTTCAAAATGGTGTAACTCTACTTGTACAAACATTTCAAAACAAGAAGTACCTGAATATTATCCAGGAAAACTTATTTCTGCCCCTATATGATTATAGTCTCGGTTACACTATATGCATTATACAAGTGGCCCGAGTTCAGTAATACTCTGATTTCTAAGTGTTAGCTTCAGAATTTAGAGTTCCATCTTACATTATTTATGTATGTTACTTTTATATTCATATTGTTTTGGCATGCTGCCAAACTTCTCTGAGGAGAAATACAAGAATAAAAGTTAAAACAGTGCTAGTCAACAGTTTGCAACTCAACAAAACCTGATCAGTATTTTATGCCACGAGGAAAACCACCTTTCTAGTACAGAGACTTTTCTTCCTGATAAATTTAAAGCACCTGCTGCAAATATTCAGAGTGTTACAGCTCAGAAATAAAGGCGACAATAATCTTTTATAATGGAAACTGTTAGAGAGCCTAAATAGGGGTATTGCTATCACTGACCCTGCAGTATCTGTTGTTCTGCTGTCAGAAAACACTGCAATTACATGAAATGAAATTCAGTGCATTCAGCTGAATTCAAAGTGGTAATCATCAACAGCACCTAGATATGCTGTATGTAAAATAATTGAAATTTTAGGAAGAAATACCCACATGTGAACAGAAGTTAGATAATACAATGTTGAGTATTCAAGAAGAGAGCTTTACTCCAGCTGCTGTCCCTTTAAAATCTCCTTTCAAGTGAAAATTTTCTGCACCTAGAAATGTTGGGATTTTTTTTTTTTTTTAGACAAATTTGGGTAAGGAAATGTTGATAATATTAGCAGAGATGGCATTTCATAACACTGCCATAGCTGATGAGCAGGATGTGGAAGAGGAATGACGGAAGAAGAGCCTAGTGCTGCCTGTCTTAAGTCAGGGCTCCTCATCTATTTATATTGTGTGAAAACACGAAATCGCAAAAGTAATTGGCAAATATTTCTGTTGTAGATGAAACTTAGGGCCCTAACGTTGGTCAGAGGTTGTAAAATTTTAAATTCATTAATCTTGCTTTAATTTTTTCTAATTTTTTTTCCTGAAAATAGCGTTTTGTAAGTTATCCATTTACAATCTAAAGAGGAATGAGAGTTAAAATAAAATTGCTTAGGGGTCAAAATGTGCCACATGTATCAATTTTAAAGATGAAAAGGATGTATGAGTGCTGGATGCCATTAGAGCTGACAGTTCTTGCCTACTTTTTGTGTGGATGTTGATTCCCATAATTAGTAGTGAAACTACTATTCTGTCTTGTTGAAGGTGTAAATTGAAAGGTTTTTTTCAATCTGATGTAGTGTTGAAAAGAAGTGCCATTTCAACAGTTACTGCCAAGGATTTTTTTTTTTCCCTCTAAACACTGTGCATTAATGAGTTTTATAATTACAGCAGTTGCTTCACACCTCTATTGTTAACCAATGACATTACATCTGCCTCACTCCACTGTTGCCCTCCTCCTTCTTATTGAAGCATTTAGCAGTTTTGGCAATAGGGAATTACATGGCATGGGGTAAGTAGTCTAATTAGGTATAAGTGAAAATCCTGAGGGAAAAGGATGTTTAAAAAGTAATTTGAAGAATCTCTTAATGATGCTGAAACTGAAAGCTGTAGCTATAGTACAAAAAGGCCTGTTACCATTACAAAAACAATTATAATTGTGATTAGTCTGCTGATCACTCAGTTTTAAAGTTTCAAATTTTGGACTGTGTTTTTTAAGAATAACCATCCAAGCATTTCACATGCAGTTGCAGGATTTTATAGATGTAACACTTATTATTTCTTGGAGTTTTATCTAAGCTTGCAAACCTTTAAATATTTACAAGTTTCTGATGTATGTAAGGAAGACAGACATGAACAATTTCAAGAAAGAAAATCCTGATTTTGTTTTTTCAAATGGAATACATATACCAAATACAAAAGTAACTTGTAGAGGACAAAAATTTTGTTTAAAACAAAACCAGGGAAAAGGTTAGATTTTGTTCAAGAATTCAGAGATTTAGGGTTGTATTAAGGGGTTTAAATCTGAGTTTGATTAAGGGATTTTGAGTTTCAGGTTGATATTTTTTCATACTGATGGAAGTGTTCAAAATTCGGGATTGTTAACCAGTGAATTATCAAGGAATCTTCACAAATGACATGAAAAATTAGTTGTGAGACATCCAGCTTCTAGTGTTGGTGGATCTCTCAAAAAAGGCACACAATAGCAGGATTTGTTTCCACTTAGTGGAAGACCACTCATAGTCTTCTCCAGTACCTGTTTCTTTTCTCTGGTTTTATTTTATCTTTCCATTTTGATCATCTGCCAGCATTTTACAAGATCAAATGAATATTTTTTCCCAGTCTCATGTAGGGGTTGAGTATTCATAACATGAACAGGGGCATGGTGCATGGGAACAGCCCAACAGTAATGTTGGAAATATACAGTAATGAGTGATTCAAATAGGTGGGCAACAATCCCCTCATGGTTTCCCTGCTCCTCTGACTAAATCTGTACCTGAGCTGTTTGAGCTGTCTTGGGTTTGCAGTTACCAAGCGGAACTTCAGATTCAGTTATTTTTGTCACTAGCCTGTGCTAGTGGACTGGTAATTTTTTCTGGGAGAAAATGTTTGATGTTTTTCCATAGCACTTTCTTTAAAACTTTCATAACCATGCTCAGACAGTAGTAATCTAAATGAGCTTAATCACTGATGAGTTATGGTGCTTCTTGTATTAAGTATTATTGATGAGAAAGTGTTCATGAATTATTACTGACAAGCTGGATTTCCCTGAGGTGCCTGAAGACTGTTTCCTTTAATTCTGAGAGTTAGGTGCAGAGATTAAAAAAGAGGTCTAGGTAAAAAACAATGATAGATACTTTAGGGTAATTCTTGTCTTTTTCTGCACAAATGTTTTTAAAATCAAATAGTGATTTGTTGTACCTTGAGGAAAGAAAGTCTGTCTTTCTGACTGATCAAGGCTGTGATAGCTAGACCACTAGTTTCATGATTGTTGGTGATTTGTTACTACACTTGTCTTGTTATCTGGTTAATATTCCTATTTACAGAGCAAACAATTTGTTATACCTGTCCATACCAGCAAGCTAAGGGGAGAACATCATTACCATCTTTCATCCCTTGTTTTATCTGCATTTCTTTTTTTTTAATTTCTTTTTTTTAAATTCTGCCTACAAAAGCAAACTGGTTGATTTTCATGTGCCTACTGCTGTCTTTCATGTAAACTGTTCATAAGAGAGAGGGTTTTTTCATTAGAAAAGGGATCTTAGAGAACAACATGGTATTTTTGTTAAAGTGGGGCATACATGTCTGTCTTCCTGTGATACAAACAGTGACATAGAAGTTTGTTATCCACATGCCTCTTCCCTATATTTCTTTCTGAAAATTGATATGGTTACACTGGCTTGTATTAGACTAAGTAATTTGGAACTCAGCAGAAAATCTGTCATTGCTGGAGTCACAGATTTGGAAGGCATATGGAGGAGGTTCATGAAACAGGCACTCCCAATTCAAGATACATAGATAGCAAATGAGTAGAGTTATTGATGCCTGCCTTATCCGTCTTTCATCACCTGGTAGCTATTTGTACTATGAAAATCTAGATAACTCAATTAACCTGTAGTTTTATTTTTCTCTTCATCATTGTTGGCAATTTCTGTTCTAACCAGGGAAATAGGCAATTCTTTGTGAGTATTTACACTCTGAATCTAAAATAATTTCATTTCTGTATCAGGATTCTGTCGCTGGTTTGGTCTCCCATGAAGGGGACACAAAGGTTTTTAACTCAGTGATAAACCATCTTTTCAACAGGTCTCCACTTAAATACCAGGGAAGGAGGAATTAATACGTTACAAAAATACTGTCAAAAAAGAAGCTAATGGCATCTGTTTTGTGTAATATTTTCTGTGCAAGCCATGGCAGAAACATTGCTTTTAGGAATTTTTAAGCTATTATATAAAACTGGGTTTCTGTTCTTTAATCATTTCAGAAAAATATCAGATCACTCTTCCTAAGTCAGTGAGTGTTTACAGTTAGTGTAAAACTACATTTGCATTTAATTTAGAAGAAAATAAAGGTGCTACTATGATTTTCTTCCAGGCATAAAAGCACAGCAAAACTATATTCATGAAGTTACTATTTTTGAATATGAAATTTCAGTGTCAAGAATAGAAGTATTTTATAATGTAAAATTTATATCGGATTATAAGAAAGCAATTATGTTACATGCTAGCCTTTAAAGAACTTTCATGTTTGATTTCACATCATGTCACTCTCAACAATTTGAACATGAGTTCTGTTCACTCATTACTCATATTCATGAGTGCCTCAGCCATTATTCATATTTTAGTCATAGAAGAAATACTTTTGTACTTTTTTAACAGAAGAAAACTGTTACCTCTTACCATTAAATGTTTTCTTTACAATAAATCCATACCAAGGACTGTTCAATGCACACATTTCATCCTAAACAAAGGCATTTCCAGAATAATTTACTTAATTTTTATACAGTCCATATACTCTGGATTTTAACATGTTAAAACAGTTGTGCTTCAGTTCCCACTTGAATCATCTAGATAGTATCACAGTGTGTCTAATAGTTTAAATTTGACAAGATGCTACCGTGAATTTCAACAGCATCCAAATTTCATCATCTATATCCAGTATATTCAAAAATATCTTGTACTTAGCAGAAAAAGTACTTATATAGATACTCACACATTTAATTAATCTTGATTTTTCTCTAGTCCCAGTAGATGGAGCAGTTTTTAATGTTTCTGTAGTTCTTGAATTTAGTAACTTTTTTCTAACATCATTACACAACTGTTTCCTTGTCTTCTTTTTCCAAATGATTGTTTGAGTTTTAGTTTGAAAGCATAATATGCTGGCTGCCTTTCCAGGGGAGCAGAGTCCATTAGTAAATCAAAATAACAATGCCCACCCGTGACAGCTAACTGAGCATAGCATAAGTCTTCCATTTTTATGGCATCAATAAGAAAGAATTACAGTCAAAACCAGAAAATACAAATCCTTCCCGTCGCCAATATACATGACTTTCTAATCTCCAATTTACAGGTCTCCTTTTTTCCCCATCCGATCTTCTTATCTAATATCTGTCATTATATGCCAGTTAAAAAAAAAAAAAAACAAAACAAAAACAAAACTAACGGAATCAATACTCATGAAAGTTAAATTAAAACCTATTTGAAAGTTGTAGCTAAAAGTTTCTGACATACATTTCCCATGACAAAGGCCATAAAACAAGAACTGTTATCTTGGATATAATATGGGGGCGGGGAGGGGCTAGGTTTTTTAATGTGCTTTGATTGCAGTTCAACAACCAAGGGAAAAACTTTAGGAAGTGTATATAGCTGCAGTAGTAGAAAGCAGTAGCCTCAGGGTATATACCCATTTCAAACACCTGCTTTAGTAACTGTTTCTGTCAGAAAAATGAGGAAATAAATTCCTTTCAGGATGCAGTGATAGCAGGAAAACACCCATGTGTACCAGTGGAAAGTATTTTGAGAGTGAGGTAGACAGAAGTGCTGCCCTGGTCCGGTACTTACCAAGGTGAACATTGGCTGCCAGCTGTGGAAAACCAGTGTTTGCCCCTGGTACATATGGTAGAAGCCAGTTCAGTGAGAGCAAGCTTGGTTTAGCTGACTGCTCAAGGCTGCAGACAATTCAGCCATGGACCACTTATTTGTTTGTCTGTGTATTTTAGCACAAACACCCTTTACTTGCCACTTGGGAGTTAGAATAGTTGCCACCGTCACGCGAGATTTCAAATTATGCACAGTTGTGCACATGCAGCCACTATTTGGCAAAGTATTCTTACTGGAAATTGAATGCTTTTTTCAGCAGTCGTGTCATATGGCTGTATATTTTCAAATATAGAGTATATTTGTTGAAATAATGTTTGTATTTGTTGTAACAAAATTGAAGTTCTCAACAGCATCTTTATTATGGTAAAGCTGAATGTTTTATAATCTGCAAGGCTGCTTTGATAAATGGCTGTGTGTTCTCATTTCCCAAATACTCCAGCAGGAAGTCTTACAAGACTTAAGCAAGTCAGTTCAAGTTCTACCTGCTTTCTTCCTCCTAAGTTGTAATTGAAGCAGGATAAGCAAATTTAGGCCTTCTGCACCCTGCAGTTCTTTTGTCTTCACTGGCTTCTAGATAATGCCTTTGCCTTTGATAGATTTATACAGCTGTACTGTAAGTTATAGCAGTTAACAATCATATTGATGAATTTGTTTTCACAGAATACAGTTCACATAGTGACACCAGCTGACCTATACAGACTGCTGTTTAAAGGCACAAAATTACTCTTCTCTGTCACCATAGAAGATACTGCTTGTAAAACTGTTAAGAGAGTGACATATTGTAGCTTGTTTTCTGATTGGAACAGAAACTTCAGGATAAGGATTGGTTTGGCTGAAATGATTACATCATACAAGATTGATATCCAGCATATATTGTTCCTTTAGCATAGTAGTTAAACAAAAAAAAAAGAACGTAAGAGGATTACTGATCAGTCATTAATGAAGTATCTGACACTTGTATTTTCCTATTTACATTTAGATTCTTTCTTTGTCTCATTTTCTTTTTTTTTTTTTTCCTGATGGGGCCTGTCTAGCTTCAGAAATTGAATTTTACTTTAAATGTTGATGTTATGTATTATCAGGGATGAATTTTTAAGTAATCAGCCTCTCCTATTATTTGCCTAATATTTACAAGATGTGTTATTTCACAGCTACTTAGGTATGCTAACTATAATTTTAGAAGAAATTGCAGAGGGATTTTTTGCTACCAAAAGACCTTAGCATTTGAAAAATTTGAAAGCATTTGAAAAAAATTCTGTATATATTTGGAAATCTAATGTACAATAAGAAGGTTGCTTTTAGAGAACAAACAGTTGTAGATTTTCTTCATCTCTTCAGCTTAATGAATGCAAGTCAGGCATCAAGCAAAGTATAAGAATTGATATATGGGAAAACTGTCAAATTATGCACTTTCATAAGTACTTTTTTCTGGGGTAGTGCTCAAAGTCAGCTTTCTTTCATTTATAGTAGGCCATTGTCCTCTTTCCATGGAAGAGTCAAAACAGATATCACCAGGTTGATTGGGTTGCCTTCATTTCAACTTCCACTGCCTTTCTTTTCTGTCTTCCAGTGGAAAAGAGTAGCAAGCCAGCAGAGATTATTCAAACTACCCGTTTTCAGAAAGAGAAAATATCTCAAGTCTATTCCTCACACCTTATGGGGTGAGAAAATGGCTAAAATCCTTCTCACAACAGGTCTCTTAAATGTTTCTCCTGGCAGGATGAAGGCATGTCACCATGCTCGCTTACGAAATGGGTGCATACATGTCCTGACAAAAGATTTTTAGGTACAACTGATGCATACAGTATTAAGAAATTTTATCTTCCACATATTAAATCATTGAATGCACAGTATTTTTTAGGTTAAGGAGATGAATTTCAACTGGTTTACCATTTGCTTAAGGCAACAAGCAATTGTAAACAACATGAGGTGCAGATAATAGATATTTTTTCTTTTTGTATATGATTGTCTTAATATTTACTACGTGCAGTTATATAAGATGCTAGTTTTTAATACTTCTTTAGCTATAAGAATGCATGTTTGCTTTCTCTTGATTCACACAGAACAGATGGATGCTTGACTGCCTGCTAATCCACAGCTGGAATGGTTTCAGCGGTTTCCACGTTGCTGGGTTAGAGTGGCTTTTCTAGTGGACTGAGAGGGCAGCAAGAGAGGGATATCATTATTCATCAGTATCCCAGTGGGATCGCTGCCAGCAGAGATTAATTTTTTCTGTTATGCTTGTAAAACAAGCTCAGGTGGAGTCTCTAATCCTCAGGGCACGGGTGGCAGATCAAGGAAGATGCTACAAAGCTAGTTAATTTTCAGATTCTAGGGGAAACAGAAGCTCTGTTAGATGTATAAATACATGATTGCAAATTTAAGTAGCTCAAATCCAAATGGGATCTTCCTAGACATCTGGTCCTGAAAATCTCTGTTTTCTTTGTCTTTTAAAAGAAGTTCTTAAAACTTTATGCCAGAGGCAAAATATCTGCAACTCTCTTAATCATCAGTTATCGTTCCTTATATATATATATATGTATTTTTTTTTTTAATACAGATCTTACAGTGTACTTTAGATGGATGCCTTTATTTACATGTAGGAAAGACATGGTATATGTCTGTGTGGGAACACTGAGTTTACAGTGTTCTCACAAATTTGTGTGCAGTGAACATCACCAAGAAAAATTACCACTTGCCATCAAAAAATGGTTAGATTTGCCTTGGTAATGCATGGTACATCCGATTTTGGTAACGGCATGTCCTGTTAAGGTCCATTGTGGTACAAGGGCATTTTTGCCATGTTATTCTTTGTATCAGACCTGTTGTCATGTGTAATAGAAATGTTGATAGAACTCAAATCAAGCACCCCAAAATGCTCACAAGTTGTCTATTTATATAATAGACTTCAATTTTTTTCCTTTACTGACTTTTTTGTTTCCTCAATAATTACCCTTCTTTCTCACCCTTGTAATTACCAGTGTCTTTCATCTATGTATTTCCTTGTAGCTCTTGAGTTGTTCAAAACATTGGGTCAGATTTTCAAGCGATGTTAATCCACATAGTTACACTGAAATGAATGGACATGTGCCAGTTTTTATCAGCAGGGAACTACCCTTATTGAAATTTACTTGCAGCAGCTGTCATTTCCTCTTAGAGTTGTGGTTTTTTATTATTATATTAAACTATTTTCATTTAAAAGTGCTCAGAGTGAGACCAGTAGCACTGGCTTGCTGAAAAGACATTGTGCATGTAGGCACCTTCCAAGTTTCCCATATATTTCTGCCAGTTTGTATTGTTCTTCTGTTATTCTGGGCTTGAGCCTCTCTTGAACACAGGCTGCTACTCATTTCACCACATGATGACAGGTATTCACGCCTGTGAACTTTTTATTCCCTTTTGTCTCCGGTCACATAGTAGTCTAGATCCGGAATTTAATCCAGTACAAAAATGCAGCAGTGTGCATTTGTGGCTCCCCACTAGGGGACCTGCCACAGGTCAGCAGATTTGAAATCTGGTTTTCAGCACACAGAGCTTTTACAGCTTGCCATATACAGTACGTATGGGCCCCATTTCACATAAAGAATGAGTAACGCTTACTCCTGTCTCCATGCAGAGTAGCATTCACTTAATGCAGAGATCTGTTAACTTCTTCCCTGGATCTGGGCTCTGCACTGAAAGATCCCAATGGAGGATCAAAGCCAAAGATGGAAGGTGACTGATCGCTTTCCCGGGGAAAGCTGTGTGCCAGGATTTGCTATTACAGTTTTTATTGCTATCATCATCTCAGTCAGTAGTTGGGCCAGCTGATTCAGCCAAGCTCAATTTGAAAATGCGGACAGACGCCCAAATGGATCTGAAGTAGAGTTCTCATGACAATGAGACTTTTGAATGTATACTCAGAGAGATTTTCCCAGTTTCGCGTTAGCAGATTACTGAGTTCATGCACTGAAAAGCGTTTCTGTAGTAGTGCAATACAATTAGTTTCAGTACAGCCAAAAACAGTCAGTTTTAAATATTTTCTATAATATGACTTGAGATTACAGGGAAAGCAAACTGTGGGTCGCTGCCCGATCTATGTTTTAAGATGAAAAAAATGGACCAATGATAACACATTCAGAATGTGCAGGTTCAAAGCATTCTCATGAGACCTAATCAGAAAAGTCAGGCATTTTGGAGAGAAAAAACTCTAATATACCATTTACAGCAATAAAATGTAGTAATTCTCTCACATTATGAAAATTCACTATATAAATGGAGCTTGTACCATTCTATTTGTATTTATTTGCTGTGGTCAAAGTATCTTATTCTAGGAGAATAACGTGTGTTCAGTACCAGATGTTTGCTCTTATTTTGGTCCTAATTTAGTCTTCTTTCATATTTATTTTTTCATAAATGTGCAAGTGTTGCAGCCTTACTTATATGCAATAATTTAACTTAGAAACCTAAAAGTGAACTAAAGCCACATCTATGAAAGTTGTACATGCTTAATGCTATGAAAGTACCTATACATTCAGGGAAAATTTATTTTTAGAACTGGTTTTATTAGGACTGGCCAAAAAAAGTAGCACTGAGTTATGGCTGTGATTTGAACCTTTATGAAATATAGATATTGTGAGAGGTAGGACTTAAAATCATGAATTCATTCCTTGTAGTAATGTTTTAGTAAAGTATGTAACTTTAAAAGGAAATTTTCCTGGAATAGAATGGTTTTATAAGTATATTCTTTAACATTTAGTAAGACAATTACAATGATTGTATTATCTATTACTGTATCTTCCCCTACAGTGAAACTCAACTTCTCTAATTTGCTTAGGAAATTAGATCAAAGAAAAAAAAAAAAAAAAAAAAAAAAAAAAAAAAAAAAAAAAGGAAAATCAACTTACCAACTTTCAAGTTAGTATTGGACTCCTAAGACAACCTTTCCCATGCCAAATCATTGTTACTTTATAATAATCCTCCCTCTCCTGTATACTAGCATGCTTGCATGTTCTTTTATCAACTCAATGCTGAGGCAGAGGTCTGTAATTTGACTTTGTAGTTTAGAAGTTCCCAGATCTGCCAGGTCACTCTCTGCTACTGGTAGCTAATATTGCTGACCTCCTATTGCTCTGTGCAGAGTGGCAAAGGTCTTTCAGACTCCTGACCTCTGGTCATCAGGAATGTCATCAGTAGTTTGTAGTGTGGATGTTTTAAGTAAGAGGTGAACTTGTGAAATCTAAACCCTTTAGGGTGTTTTTAAGTGATCACTCAACTGTTTCATTGCCTTAGGTTGTACTTTTTATGATGTCTGTAATTGCAAAATTTGTGCTGTTCATCATATGCAGGTATTTAAAAGCAAAAATCAAGCACTTGTCTATTTAAAGTTAAAAGTCTGAGAATACAAATAGTATATTGTCGTATTAACATATTAATATATTAATTAATAATTAATTTCTCTGATCACTAACATGAGAACTTTATAAGAACTGTAAAGACTTTCAGCTAGTATGTTCTTATGAACTATGTTTGTAGGTCCAATAGGCAGAAATAGGTCCATTTTAAATCCTGAAAGATAGTTACAAATTAATGTTTAAAACATAATATATTTACATAATTACATGTTGATAGGTTTTACACCTTTCTTTCTTCAACTTCTTGTGTCCAACTGGAAATTTCCAGTGTTTGCTCTGGTGAGTCTTAAATCTAGAGACGGAGCCCAGGATAACCCAGCCTCGCTCTTTTGCTCTTACCCAGTTAATTGGGTTAATGTTACACTTTGAATTCATTTCATATATAAATAAATAAATATATATATACATTTTTTTATAGATGCATATATATATATATATAAGTTGTCTCTGGAAGTGGATTAAATACTAATTATATAATAAATAAAAAGGTTTATATTTGTTTTAGAAAATACTGGGCAGGTCTTTTTCCTTGGACAATGCTCTCCATCATATGCATCTGTTTCCCTCCTGTCATTTTTACAGAAGTAGAGGGTGAAGAGTGGTCTGACGGGGTGTTAGAAAAGTGACCAGATCATTTTCCTACAACCTAAGCTGGAGTGGAGGGTTAGGGTAGAGAGAGTCCCCAGGGAGGGTCCCCAGTGCCAGAGAGGGACCCCCTTTTCCACAGCCAGGAGCAGCTGCTACCTGGAGGCTGTGGCTCTGACTCCTCTGTGCCTTGTGGCTCAGGGCTGGCACAGGGCTGTGCTTCCTGCCCTTCCTTCCTGACAGCCACCAGCCCTGGGAAGGAAGGCATGGGAAGGCCCCGAGGGGAAGGAGCTGATTTTTTTATTTGGCTCTGATGCACATGCTCTGATGGCTTTGATGGCACAGCCACATACCCGTGCGGCTGATGGGGAGGTGTTATACAGTATATCAAGACAGGGAGCTTATTTGTAAACATGGTGTCTGTGCTGAGTGGCAGTATCACGTAGCAAATGTATTTTAATCTTGCCTGAAAAGCGTTGTTGTCTTCTTTTGAACCACGTTAGCCATTTTTTAAGATCTCTACAAAACCTCAGCCTGCCCTGTGGTTTAGCGGACCCTGCCAGGCTGCCCTGAAAATCTGGAGCACTTCTTCCACAAATTTTGTCTTAGAAGTCTATTTTTACATGCGTAAAACAGAGTGAACTGGTAGAATTTTTTTTTCCCCCTTTTAGTCTGTAATGTGAATTTTGAAAACATGTGTCATGGTTGTTCTTAAAACTTATAACTAGTAGCATATGTTTGTAAGTGTCTTTTAACTGGAACATTGTCATAGACCTTTAATATCTAAGAGTAAAAAAACACCCAAACGTTTGGAAGTTTAAATTATGTCTCATAAAACTGAGACCAAAATGCATACATTTATAGGCTACCAATAAATTCCTTAAAATAGGAGTAACAAAGATAAACTTCTCAGAGCAGTAGTTCTAGCAAGTACTTCTCCGATTGTCAATCTACTTTACTTTTTGGTACAAGCTGAAAAACTACTTTCAAGTTAGGGGGGGGTGGTTTTAGCTTTTTTCCCTCTTTTTTAAAGCACATTTCCTCACCTTTATTAGTTTTCAGAATATAAATGTAAGCTTGATGATCTTCTAGCTCCCTGTCAGGATACATCTGTGTAAATGTAATGTCTTTCCTTATAAATCAAACTCTCACACTCGAAAATGTAAAAATAAAATATACTATAGATATGTTGGTTAATTTAAATAATTTTCGTAGTATATACTTGTGCCATTCATTTGTCACATAATTTGGTCTTTTGCTCTTGGGAAGATCACAGGCAAAGGAGGATCAGCTTGGGAACTTTAGTTAACCAATTTTTTTAATTTTGCTTTTGATATAGGTAACAGGATCAAATGAGATTTCTGTCAGCACATGAGTAGAGATATATATGTGTATATATAAAAAATTGAAATAATTCCAAGTGGTTTTAAGTACAGAAGCTCAAGTATCCTCAAAGAAAAATTTAGAATCTGTGAATCTGCTATAAGACAGATGTTGCCTAGCTACTCACAAACTATCAGTCCTTGTTATTTCTCTACTTTGACCATGCTTCTTTTCTTTATCCTATATTAGGGGTAGGTAGGTAGGTATCACCTACATGAGGACAAGTACAGGTTGCTTCAAATTTTGTATTCCAGCTGCTTCCTATGCAATGTAGCACAATGTGGCAGATCTGGATGCTGCACTAGAATACTCTCTATCACTTTGTACAATGGAACAAAAGACAAAAGCCAATTATGTAATAATAATATTATTGTTGAGTTTATATTCAGCCTATCCGGTTTTCCAATGTTAAAAAAATGCTGTTTTCACTTAGAAAAATAAGTTAGATATTGGCATGCCATTGTACTTCTGGTAGCAGAGAACTAGAATTCATAATGCATTATTAGTGTTAATTGCAGAGCAGCTGTAAAAAAACACCCACATTTATTTATTGCAGCTTATTTTTATTGTTTGTTCTATTCACAAATGTATGAATTTTGCAGTCCTTCAGCATGTACTTAGACTGTTAGAGAAGTTTATGTAATTTAAATCAAGTTTCAGGTAAAGAGAATGGAATTACTCTAGTAGCTAAAAATGATCCTCTTCTTTTCTCCTTTTTTATTATGTTGGTATTTAAGTTTAGTACTAAATTGTTTGTTTGTTTGTTTGTTTGTTTGTTTGTTTGTTTTAGTGTGCTGCAAGATTTTTTTGTGCTTTAGCTTAACAACTGTTTATTTTTATAGCAAATGTTCTAAGAAGATTTTCCTTTGTTTCTTTCTACATCAGAAATTTGAAAGAGAGCAAAATACATTGCAAGTGTATTAAAGTTGAAAATATGTATGTGTGTGATTGGGTTCACAGTATCTATATGAAGGAAAGGAACATACAGACAGTCAATTCTAAGGCAGTTTCAATAACATTGCTAAAGAAAAGACTACTGGTTCAACTCTGGAATGTGAGAAACTATTTTTGGTTTGGTTTAGACCCTCATTGTTACAAATTAATCAACTTCTCTTTAAAGTCTAGAACTCATTAACTTTATAAGTTTTACTGTTCCCATGACTGAACTTAACTTAAAATATTCAAGTTTACTTTAGTAGTTCACCTTGATTCCATTTCTGTCTGTGGTCCAGCAGTATCCTCTTCTCTCCTGCAGACAAGGTGTCAAGATGTATTTACTTGAGATTTAAAATGTTTTAGAATATCTACATTTGGTATTAGTTTATAGTTCAGCTTTCACTATAAATCAGTAATTTTGGCCAAACTTACCCACTTTTTGTGGGTAGAAAGAAAATCTGGGTGCGTTTAAACCCTATAGACTCTGTGGAGCACAGTACTCACCATGTTGGATACCTTATTTCAATTTTAGTTTAGTCTGACTCCTCAAATGCCTGATAGTACCACAAAACTGCAAAAGATATATTTTAAAATAGGATGAGTTGTTTCCTTTTAGGACTATTCTAACAGTTCAAATAAAGGGTGATGGTAAGCTGCATATTTCGAGCATGATGTTGCAGACAGGACTTTAAGATGATTCTGTGGCTGCCGTTATGCAGGAAACAGAATTCAATTACCAGAATAGCCCTTTGGCCTTGTAAAATGTAACTGTCGAGTTTATGCAGGTCTGTGTGTGACATTTCTCACTGGCAGGGCAAGTTACTGTCTCCTGTATGACCACCCTGTGTCACGTGCAGGTTGAAATGTAAGTCTGAGATGACTCCTACACCCTTGAAATGATGCAGCAGTCTCTAATGCCCCAAAGAAGACATTATTGGGAAAGTCCATCACAGAAATGTGTGAGAGAGAGATGTGACATGACTACCAAATGCACACTTGCAGAACCTGTAGCTAAAATTCGTGGTTATCTCTTGATATACTCCAAGTTATGCTTAACTGTGTAGGTGCCTGTAAACATTATTTGCACATGTGCTGCAACAGCTCTGATTTAAGAGGAGAAAAAGGGAAAGTGAAAAATGCACAGCAGTGCTTTGTGGTTTAACTATGAAGCTTGTATTAAGTTTCTTGCCTTTACAATGAAGATTAATGATTGATAAGTAATTTGATCTGTTTCTTCACCCATGGAAGTAAGAACGTTGTTCAGATACAATGTACTAAAACAATATATATTTTATATTGTGTGGAAGAGTTGAAGCTACAGCCTTTCCAGAACAGATTGAGATTTGCAATGAAAAGGAAAACTAAAATGAAAAAATATTGAGTGAACAGCAGGGCCCATTTGAGGTGATTACAAAGGATGTTTCTTTATTCTGTCTTTTCTTATGCAACCTGAAAACAGTAGCAGGGGGTTACAAGCAGAGTTCATCACAAAGTTGTCAATCACTGTCATTTAACATTTTGCAATGGAAGATGTCTTTATTCAAGGACAGCTGGGCAAATCAGAGAAACAGATTTGCAGTTAGTAGTCTGTCCAGCCTACACTAAGCAAACAGGGACAGGGCAGACATACCGGCCTCTCACATAAAAATATAATGGACTCTGCTGACCTCAGTGCCCTCCATTCAGCTTCATTCTCAGTTGTATAAAAGCTTCACTACCCATTCTCAATTTCCTTTAATTACCTACATGATGCAGATAAGAAAATGAACCTCACTTACTTACAGTCAATGATCACAAACAGGAAATTAAGTAGGCAAGTTGTTTAAAATAAGAGGAGTGTTTTGGATGTAAATAAAACATGTGCTGGGGAAGAATTAGGGAAAATGAATTTTCAGGGGCACCAGTTGGTCTGGACTGACTTGGCTGATCCTCCTTCTTTCTGCTACTTTAAACTGCAAAGCAAAACTAAGTAAAAAATCTCCTTGGTAAATATTCTTTAAAATATCTTTGAAGGAGAAGCCAGTTAAATAAAAAGAGTGAAGCAAACATGCAGCCTTCTATAGGGCTTAAAAAGATTGTGACCTTAGGTTCAGAGAATAAATGACCACAGTTTTCACAAGAGATCTAGCAGAGACATCCAGGATTAAGCAGCAGTTGTCTTTATTCAGTCTTCACTTCTAAGCTGCAGTTGAGATATGAAATAAATTAATGACATTCTGATTTTCTTTCTGAATCCTAAATTGTGTAATGGTTACCATTCCTTTTACATTGATATCACAGTTTAGACATAATTTCCTTGCGCCATTAAAGAAAATAGAAAATTTTGTGCCATCAGTTTTCAAGGAGGTGAAAACCAGCTATCTAACTGCTTTTAGGAATTGTCAGAAAAGGTTCTATGTCTTAGGATATTAATGAGGGGATATGGTCCTTTTTAAGTCCATTAGGTAGTTCAATTAGGTGTTCTAAAACTGCCATTTTTCTTTACCTCACTCTTCACTGGTAACTGTTGTGAATATTTCATTAATATGGATTTGCAGGAAGTCTGGCAAGATTGAAGACTAAGATGAAAAATATTGAATCTATAGTTTAAGAGGAATATAAAACCCTGAACACTTTAATTTAATGGTCTCTGCTAAGCCTGTAGTTTCAAAGACATTGCCCTTCAGGCTCCCCAAATGACTTTTTATTTTATGACAAAAGAAATACACTCTCTTAAATTACAGATGGAAAAGATACCACATATTATAAAACTCTTACCTTACTTGCAAGTTTTATTCTTTAGAAAGATCATTCTCACTCCAAACAATATGTACACACATACATGCACAAGAGGATTTTGTGACAGAAAAAAATGCCAATTAAGTCTCAAAGCTGACTCTTTAGCCTAAATTATAGTTCTTAGGATGTTTCTGTAGAACTTGTTTTCAAAGACAGTGGATTTCCCGAGCAGGAGAATTGACATCTCTGTGTGGGATACCAAAACAGTTCTACTTGCTCCTCTCAGCCGCTAGGATGTTGCTGCTTATAACTACATTTAGATTACATATTGGTGTGCAGCTCATTTTTGCAACAGTGAGAAAGTTTTTACATAGCTTTCATTTTGGCATAAATAGCATTAGTCCCACTCTGGAGCATAGAGAATGTTTTCAATACCTACTTAAAATTTTGCGCTTTGTTTTGATCACTCATCATCTGTTGTTTAGACACTGACTGCTCAAAATATTGAAAATCTATTTGAAAATAACCTTATCAGAGCTATTTCAAACCTACTGGGTTTTGAATACCAAGAGAAAAACATAAAACCTGAAAACTAAAAATAAGAGTTACTGACTTCTTTATAGCTAACCTTACAATGCTTTTGTGAGCCAGTGAGGTAGGGTATCTGTAGGTCATGTTCTACTACTGAATTCATCCAATGAATATATTTATTTCATTGCTTTTATTTTCCTCTTCTCTAATGTTAAAACCAGCTATGTGGAAAAAAAAAAGTTTAAAACCTATAAGTGTGTCAATATTTGAGAATATTATATTGGTTCTTGTTTTCACATGTGAGATTTTGATAAATAAGTACACTTTCTAAACATGTAAATGGTGCTATTTTTGTGATGAAATCTAACTATACCAAATTAAATGTGTATATTTTAATGCCTCAGCAAGCAGTAATAGTTATTCTGAAGTTAATTACAATATTTTGGTTTTTTTTTTTAAAGAATGCTGACGAGTACACAGATCTGCCTGTGAGACACAATGAAGATCAAATGAACAGTGAACTGGCCAAACATCTTCCAATTGAAGTCAACCCCCATTCATTTGACAGTTCACACACAAAAACACACCTCTTGCTGCAAGCCCACTTCAGTCATGCCATGCTGCCTTGTCCAGATTATGCAACTGATACAAAGACGGTGCTGGACCAAGCAATCAGAATATGCCAGGTATCATGATGCATTTCAGTATACAGCTCTTGTTGGTTTACTCTTTATTGTTAGAGTGTTGTCGTATTTTGAATACAGAAGAATCTGAAGATTTCTTGTAATCTTGGGGAGAGCTGGTACCACACGATATTGTAACACCTTGTTAGGGATGAATTAGGTGCCCATAATGGTTCCCACTTTACAGAACTGGAGGTAAACAAACTTACAGTAAAAGACAGTGGTGCTCTGAATGGAGGCATGTATTGTCATAGGGTCACCTCTGCTTTACATGCAACAGCCTTCTATCTCTGTATTGTGGAATGTTGGATGAAAGTCATTCCTGCATGGGTGTGGTCCCTGCAGATTGTTTTGCTGACCCCCAAGAACCTGTCTCCCCTGGGTACTTGTACTTTTCTAGCACCCAAAGGCACTATAGCACTCCCAAGCACAAATATAACATGGTTTGAAATGTGATTCAGGATGAGATGAAGGGGTTTTCTCTAAGCTTCTCTAGCTAGGGTAAAGGTGCATCTTCTACACCCCAATTATCACAGAGTCAAAGAGTGCGTTTTTAAACGCAGGTTTTAAACTCAGTCTGGAGACTTGTGGATTTTTACAGTTGTACTGCAGTTGCAGCCCACAGAAACTAAACCGACCGTGGAGAGTATTGGTGACAAGGAATCACATGCACAGCTGCCACCTCAAAATAATTTTTAAGCAGCAATTGGAGTTCAGGATAGAGTGCTGCCATATCTGAAAAGCTCAGTTACAGTTACAGCAGGAAAGGTGAGCTCTAGGTGTCACAGGAAACAACCGACCCTCTGATTCTCCTGGGAAGAATTATTCTCTTTAGCCGAACTGCACGAGGACTCATTCACAGGTTCTTGAAGATCAGGCAGCTTTCAATAAACTACTCTTTTAATGTTTTTGAGTTCAATATCTGCGAAATAGAGCCAAAACTTCTTCCTTCCTTTTTGTTTGCTCGAATTTTAATATCCTCAGTGATCTATTTGTCAACTATCAGACAGAAGCTTTGCTCTTGTTTGAAGTCTGTTGGCAATATGGTAACTGCAAACATCATTGTGTCAAGTCTGGCTGTTTGTAAAACTGCTCTATGAGCAACTATTAATCAGTGCTCTAGACAGAGAAAATACTGTGGGCAATTCAGTGTCCAGCAATTTGGATAAGGCTCAACCTTACAGTAGTAAAAACGAGCTTCAAATACTAATATCCAATGAAGCAAAACTAAAATTAGGTAAAGTAAGAAGCAGATAATACCACAGATGTTACTGCTACAGAGTCCTAATCTTGGCAACCAGCAGTGCTTGGATGCTAGTCTATTTCAAATATTTCAAACCAAAAAATCATGGTACTGGAAGTGTAGAAACAGCTATTCCATATATTCTGTTATTAAGAGAGAAAAGCATCACTTGCTCAGGTGAGAAAATTCCCCTTTGTTTCAAAGAAATTACATGCTTAAAGTTCATTTAGATGTTTGTGGAGTAAGTATTAGGGGAGTAATCAAATATTTGGGGAAAATGTAAATTAAATACTATTTTCAGTAATTATTTTGCTGAATATTTGTTCTGTTTTGCAAAGAAATGTATTTTCTTAATCCTGCTACTGCATCGTACATATTTCAGAAACAATAATTGCTTAGAAGGAAAAAACTCCAAAATATTCAACAGTTCCTTTAAACTGAAGTAGAGTTCAGGAAAATGCCATTCCATACTATACCTTGGCACTCCAGCCTTTGGTTAACTACTACATGATGTTATATATATAGTCATCTTAAAAAAAAATCTTAGAAAAAAAAATGCAGGCGCTTTTGTATTTTAGAGTTGGCACATGGTTTACATCTCTCAGGAGATTATTGGTTCCATCTTATTAGTCACGCTTTCCAAATGGAGGTTAAAGTTCCCAGAATCTAAGCAATAGACAGGGTTACACTTTCAATACTGGTTGTTACCTTTTTCCTTAGCACTGACCTGCTGATGAACTCTGGGTCAGCCGAGGTAGAAAAAAAGATGTTAGTTGTGAGAAAAGGAACTGAAGCATGGAAGGATCCATTGATGAACAGATTCAGTGGGTGTTGTTCTCTGTGTGTGTGAACACACGCTTGCGCATCGCCAAATGTTAAATACAGCAGCAAGGCAGCAATCAGTTTTTGAGTTACATTGAATTTTTGTTTATTTACTTATGAATTATTTTAGTGTTGAGTTTGTATAGCTAACCTTAAAATTGTGACCGGAACATAAACTGTTATTTTAGCTGGTGGGTACATGGATAACAGACTTTCCATATCAGCACGGTTTTTCTGTTACAAGAAAGAAAGATCTTTCAAAGAGCTTTTCTAGGTGGTTGTACAGCAGGCGTTTATCCCAGTTCCCCTGCAGTGCAGATTTGCCATCTCTAGCCATGATATGTAAGCAAGCCTCTTTACATCACAGGCTATTAAACTTCTCCAGTCTTCTGTGGTGTCTTTCACCTGAATCAGCCTTCCCTCCCATGGCTATTTTCCTATCCCACATGTTTCATTCTCCCTTCCATTCCTCCAAAGTCTTCTGGGCTTTTTCCTCACTAGTGACTTTAGGCTGAGTATTGTTACTGGTCAGACAGAAAACCGTGTTAACAGCATTACATAGGTAAATGTAGCTGCTGGATTCCAGGTAAGATTCCACTATTCTTTAATGAAAAAAATTATGCAACAACTCTTAAATTAATATTTCCTGAGATGTCTTAAAAGTTTTGGCTCTACGTTAGAATTCTTTTGTTACATCTTGTTCATCTCTTACGATGAAATATTGAAGTCATTAGCATTTAACAGAATTTGAGGAGTTACAGTGCTAGCTTAATAGGGGAATGTAATTTTTAGCATTAAAAAAAGGAAGAAATATATTCTGTTACAGTTTTCCTATGGTTAGCATTTGTCAGATATAGGTGTAATTCATTATAGCAAGATAAAATTTAGTATTTATATACCTAGGATGAAATGCAGAATCTTTTCCTTTTACTGCAGAAATATGTGGAATATATAACTTTCTGGAATGTGAATGCCTATCTGTTCCCACTCCCATCTCTGTAATGAATGGCCACTGAGGCATTGACTAGGCTGAGGGAACACTCCTGCTCTACACTGAAAACCTCAAGTTAAAGTCTAGTTTGTTATCATTGACAGGCTCTCATAGATAAAGCACAGAAGGTTCCCATGGCTCAGAAAAACTGCCATGACTTCCTATGTGACCTTGGCCAACTCATTTTATTTTTGTTTGCCTGTAATACCTTTAGTACAGTTACAATAGACAATATATTCTCTTCAAGCCTAGCACACTCTGTTATTTTTTCTGAGAAAAGCTAGAGGTGTCATTAAGACGGTGCTGAACCCTCCAGAAGCAGCTCAAAATCCAATATTTCTCCATTTCTTGCAGGAGAATGAACATTAAATAATAAAAATTCTAATGAAATTATTTTTATAATATTTTTATAAAATATAATTATTATTGTAAAGACAATACTCCACCTTTTTTTCCCTATCTTATTTAAGAATACATGAAACTAAATCTAATCTCCTTTTTTTACTCCCTTTGTCAAGCCTTATATTTTGTGACTGTGTACTCAGCGATCAGTTCTTACTCTGCTGTTCTAAGACTATTGCCTATATTTGCATTAATTGAAATGGATAATTGAGGCAGTAATACTGTCACTCTCAGATTCAGGAGGGCAGTCTCTTCTCAGAAATAATGTGACAGTTGCTGGCTTTGCATTGGGATTGGCCACAAGCCTCCACTTGTAGTATAATCGTTGATAAAATATTTTAAAATTGCCAGGAGTAGAACTGCCATGGAGCTCAGCCCCATCTCTAACCTTTGAGAAGTGTTTACCTATGGATGTGTTAAACACATCTCAGTAGGGTAGCTGGGCATTGAGAGAAGATGGACATGAAAACAGATTCCAAACTGCAGAAGAAAGACTCATCTGCATGGGAAACATTCACATCCCTGTAACAAGGACCTTGTAATGCTGTCACTGATGCCCTGTCTTTCCCCATCATGTTACTTCTCTGGAGAATCTAATTTTGACAGGAAAGAAAAATAATCTTTGGGTTAAGCACTGTGTTTCCTTAGCTAGATGGTCATGTGTATAATACTGCTTTACCCATTCTAAAACAGTTAAAGTAAATAAGTTGCATCTGGTCATTTAAATTGCATTTAACTTTTGCTATAGGTCTTATGAGAAATATCTTTGTGGTACATGTTCAGAGTTGTCAAATATTGCACAAGTATGCTGCCCAGTTCAGCCAAGAGCTAGCTTATGTATGAAATACTTGCTGTACTAAACTGCAGACTGTGCTGGGTGGGTGGTGGTGGCTCCTCAGAAGGAGCAGTAGTACACAAAAGGCACTTCTGGCCATGCAAAAGGAAAGGAGCCCATGTTGCCATTTTGGGACTCAAAGAAAGAGGATGTCCTTCAGCTCTGCACTTCTCATCCTCCCCAAACCTCCTCAGTTCATAACAGCCAAAACTGTTGATTTGGAAGAGCCATGTCCCTTGGATCTTCCGTTTTTCTGCTTATGAGGAAGTGGAGAAGTACTTAAAGATCCTAAGAGTGGTTTGAGCTCATATATTGCCTGTTGGTAGTGCAGGTGTGCCAAGTGCTTGCTGACAGGTGGTGGGAGTTACAGAAAAGTCCTGTTTTACAGTTGTGTATGTAAGATTTGTCCAGAAGTGTCCAGGGAAAGAGCTTTAGTGTAATGGCAGCGTTGGCAACTATAAATAATGGGCAGCTATACTGAACAAAGGGAAGAGAATCAAATTAACTTGAGAATGCAGAGGATTACTCAGAAACAAGCGAAGAGCAGAGGCCACATCTCTTGAGCTACTACACATTTTCTTTGTGTATGCGGTAATATTCCAGTGATAGCACAAGGTTTGCAATTTTACTTAAATACTGGCTGCTTTCATGGCTGTGTGGCTATTATTCCACATTAAGAGTGTGGAAATAATAGGATAATCAAAGAATCTTGTCGCGCTTACACTGTGTGGCAGTGCTCACTTACAGATGCTGAACAGCAATGGATCACTTTGTAGGGAAAGCACCTGGACACGTTGGGCTGGAATTGCTGCCTGCTTGTGTAGGTATATGTGTGGGAGAAGGGAGGGTTACCTCTGGGGTGCTGGAGTTTCGCTTGCTGGGGATAATCAGTGATCTGGTGTATGGAAGCACACTGGTGACGGTTTAATGATGGTTTGGTGCTGCTTGTGCATAATCCCTCCCCCACCCATGACAAACCTTTTCCCAGTTGGGGCTGGAGGAAATGAGTAATGCTTAACCCATTTGTGTGATCAATTCACTTAAGCAGCTACTGTGAAATGTTAATCACAACTTTAATTTGTACTGCATTAGCATTTTGATTAACTTGTAGGCTTGCTAGCACACTTGAAGCACTTTTACTCATAGTTACAGCTCGGAAATGACTTTTTGATTAATTAAGTTTGTTAGACAGCAGCTGAGCTTCCTGAATGCTAACCTTAAGGGGCTAAAAGTTCAGGAGAAAGTTACTGGGAATAACTGTTGCTGTTGAAAAGGATTCTTGTGAATGCACTCCAAAAAAAAAAAATTGATTATTGACAAAATATTGCATTCCTACTTTGAAACTGACTCTAAACTGTAAAGAAGACAGATATATTATGAGAAGGATGCTGTGTATCTTTCATGGTTTTGGTAGATTTGTGTAATATTTTAAACAAATGCTGGCTTTAAGACATTTTTTATGTTAGGAAATTGGGATTTAGTGCAAAGAGATTTTTATCAAAAACATTTAATTGTTTTTACAGTTCACTGGTATAGTAAAGAATATCAATTTATTAATTAGTAATTTGAAATTAAATTGGCTATTGGGACTCAATGAGTTCTGAACATTGGGTTATGCCCTACCAAGTTTACATTGCTGGTATCACACTCTGTAGATGCTTTTATTTCTGTAATACTATTAAAAGAAATCAGTAAGAACCCCAGGGTTGCACTCCACTAAATGTAGACAGTAAATTGTTTGTCCTTTCCCTGGTTCTGAAAACACTAGTAATGTTACTAAGGAGGCTAAAGGATGAATAGAGGGATGGGAATCTTACGAAGAAGCTCGGAAGGGTGTAATTTGCATACATCAGTGAGACCTTTATGATGATGGAAGAATGAAGAATTAGTCTCTCATAGGGGGTAGCGGAGCATATGGAAGAGGGGACTGAATATGCTTGTAAAAAAAAAGTGAAGAGAAGTGGGATACAGAGGGCAGTATAAAAGGAGTGTCTTCTGAATAGGATTAATTACAAGTTATTCACTATATCTCTGATAACATACAAGAGGGGGTGCTCTGTAGGCTGAAACTACGCAGCTGCACAAGGGTGATTTAACCAATCTGAAAAAACTCCTCCCCCTTCCCAGATTAAAACATTTCTAAAAAGTAATTTTGGACTAGACCTCTGAATTTCAAAGGTTCTATAGATATCTTTTTACTGATATATAACATACCAAAAATAGTGACCTTAAACTCTCTGTAATACTTCTTCAAATAAATTCCAACTTTTCAAGTCACTTGCTGTCTCTGAGATATGTAATTGAAGCATCATGGTCATGATTTATATAAAAACATGAAACTTAAAGTACATGGCATGCTTTAACATCTGAAAAAATATTTTACTTTTATTAGTAGAATATCAAGTCACACGTGGATCATAATTTAATCTTATGCATTGGAAGGCTTCCTACATTTGAAGCATCTGCAAAAAAAGATATTATTCTGAATTCATAGTTTTTAGGAAAATAGGTAAAATGCATACCCTTTTGTCTATTATTTATAAAAATTTGTCACATAAATTCTGTAGTCTTAAACAGCTGTAAGTAGGCACCATTCTAATGATTTTAACAGATCTATGGATTTAAAATCCTACCTGTAACTGAAATTTAGTCCTAGACTAAATTTCAAATTCAAGAATAAAAACACTCATAGCACTCAATAAAACATCATAGTCTGTGAAGCACTGATACAAAAAATAAGATTAATCTTCTAAGAAATAGATACATTTGAGCCATGAAACTCACCCTGCGTACATCTGAAGTTTCAGCCCCCATCCACAAAGTCATTACCACCACTGGCATCACTGTAGGCACTCAGCTTCTAGCTGAGTTATCACAGGTGTAACTCGCAACTGCCATGACATTTCTTATATTTCTTTACCTTGCCTCTGTATCCAGAACAGTTGTCATTATAGGTTCATTGACACTTCCCTTAAATATAATTTATCCATAAAATAGTAACATTTACATTTACAGGATCTAAGTCAAAATGCTTAGTATATCCAGTGTTATATGACAGATGACTTCAAAAAGAAGGAGAAATTATTCTAAGCAGTATGCAGTCTCTGTTAATAAGATGCAAGCTGTATCACTTTTAACATTTCAGTAGCTTATCTTAAGGAAAAAGCTATTTAAGTCATTTGAGTAGATCAGAAATTCTGCTAGTTTTAGTCTGGTCCCCTGCCATCTACCCAGTTATACAAGAGTGATCCAGAGTATCTGACTTTCAAATGAAGGATGTGAAAGTAATACCAAAACCAGTGTTTATAAAAACTTTGTTAAAAGTCTCTAGAACAAAGAATTTAGCAATCAGGATATTTTAGTAGCCTGAAAAATCTCCTAAATGAATGGGGGTGAGTGGGAGGGGTGTGTTCATTATGGAACAATCCCGTATCTGTTATTTTGAGCACATATAGGGAGTGCTTAAAAACACCAGAGAAAAGCAATGTCCTGCTATCAGTGAGTGTCCCACACACTCATGTCTTCCACATCCCTCCTCCATCTTTGCTTCCCCTCAAACTAGGGAATTATGAACCATCATTTAAATTCCA
Organism: Daphoenositta chrysoptera; assembly: GCA_013397915.1. NCBI lineage: Eukaryota > Metazoa > Chordata > Aves > Passeriformes > Daphoenositta > Daphoenositta chrysoptera. The sequence goes on along the minus strand of VZRO01007265.1, from coordinate 841,940 downwards.
GGCATCAGTAATAGTTTTGGCCAGAAAGAGACAGACTGTTAAATCTCAGCTTTGTGTTAGACCAGAAAGGTGCAGTTTGATCAGTTTAAATCACTCCGTACTTAAGGATAAGCAGACACTGCTTGAAAATAAGAAGATGAAAACCTGATCATAGATGCTGAGGGTTTGGTCTTAATACACTCCTGGAATGATGACAGCAATAGCAAGATTTTGATCCAAACATTTTGACACTCAGTTCTGAGTACCATCAGAATGAAAGTTTTTGCCATACCTGGCAAGAACATCTACATCAATCAGTTGCTGAGCATCAGCATTTTTGTGCTGCCGCTGCCATGGTTAGTTGGTCATTGTTTTCCACATTCGCACAAGCCAGGCTATTTTTGATAGTGTCAGACAAAATACAAAGCAGGTGTCCCTAATTGCTGTTATTACTTCATAATTGTCCAAGTGTGACATTTGGAAGAATTAAGAGCTATTATCTGAATCTTTCATGAAAACTCATATCAGTATAGGCATCTGCTTTTATTCTCCTAAGCACAGAAGGAGCTCCCAATAAGATGATGGTAAACATATCTTCTGTTATAACAATCAATAATTCCCTTGACTCCATCTATTTACCCCATTTATTCTACTTTAGGTTAAAAAGTGGTGGGCTTAGAGGGGTATTTTTTGTTTTGGTTTGTTCGGGTTTTTTTAGTTTGTTGGTTTACAAAAAAATACATGTATACGTGTACAGAAATACTTTTTTGTAGTTAAAGCATCTTTACTGTTTCCTGTTTAACTTCTTGCACTCACTGTCCTCTTCTTTTAAGTTTTTCTCTGTGATGAAATTACCCTGTATTGGTTTAAATTCATAGGCTAGAAAGGCAGGTAACCAATTCGTGCCATTTCTCAATTTACAATAATACTCTTAATCTGTTCCAATCTTAGCAGCTGCAAAATATTTAGAATTTACTTACTTCTTTGCAAAATAAGAGCTAAAAAAGCCACAAGTTTCTATAAAATTATACTGGTTTGTACTTGAAAATAACAGCAAACCAAACAGGTAGCAACTAGATAAACTAGAGAGACTAAATATGTTATTCATCAGATAATACAAATATTAAATACTTTAAATTTTTGTGTTTTATATTATATTCTTTGTTTAGTTGTTTATATTTACGTTTGGAGGTAGGGGAACGACTCAATCTGTTACCTTGAGTATTTATAGAATTTTGGTACCCATTTAAGTATCAAGCATCTCTGTGTTTTACACTTAGAGGAAAATGAAACGTGGAGGTTTCCAAGGCAGCAGATGAAACAAGCCAACTTTACCATTGTTCTGACTTTTTCACAATGTCACTGTCTTGGATTTCACATCCAGATAGAGATGCTGTGAATAAATTCTATGGGTGAAGAAGCAGAAAATAAGGAGAAAAAGAGGATTTGCCATGTGGATTCATTATAACAATGTGGAACACAGAGTCTCACACACACAGGCTTTCCTGACTCCCTACGGGATATCTATCTGTAGGCCTCTATCAATTTCTAGGAGATTTTCTATGTGAAAGGATCCTCCAGTTAATTTCAGAGTGTAGCTTGTTTTAGATTTATCTTTCTCTTACATCTTCAGTCTTCTTTTCCCCTTTTCAAACCTCTGTTTAAAAGGGGGGAGAGGGATAGATTTGGAAAAAAAAATAAAGAAAACAATGTAAACAGTGTTATGTGTGCATCTTCAGAAGCATTTTATGAAATACCACTGCTTCACACTGACTAAAAATACAACTTAGTGTATTTTTCTTGTTGCTCGTGGAAAACACAGGATATCTGTGCACCCATTATTCTTCCCATATGTACAGCAGTATCATATGGAGGAACATGATGTTTCAGAATAGCAGAAAAGAACAAGAATCAGGTAGTGGAGAACAAGAGGCAGATACCAGAATGTCTCAGCAACACAGACTGTTCAGAAAAATGGACTGTACTGAATGGATAGTCTTCAATATACTTTAAAATGTGAAATTAGGTAAAGAGCAACTCACCTTGTACATTTCAAAAAAGTCTGATGCTGAGAACAATTCAATCCTTACATGAGTAAATGTCATGTGAACTGACATATAAATCTGCAGGCCCCAAAGCTGCTCCTTTCAAATGTGATTTCTAACATAATTTTATTTTCTATTTGGTGAAAATAATCCTACATGGCAAGCCAAGTAAAAAGACAGAAAATGGAAATCAGTAAGGTTGTGTTGTGAGGTACTGGTTCTAGGGTCACTAGAAATGTTAGGGAGTTTCAGGGTGCTATGACTCTTCCTACAAAAAATTAAATATTAAATCTGGATCTTTTTTAGCTGAAAGGTACTTTATCCACAATTCATGAGAAATGAGACAACATTTGTGTAATACAGGGTAACACTTTAAATATTTTTCTGTCACTGATCTTATCACCCCGATCTGGAAAAAAAACCTGTTGAAATTGCATTGTAAACTGCTAAAATAAACTGTGTGACTCGGCCAGGAGTGAAACTAACTTGTGTCTCTAAAGTCAGTATTTCTCCAGAATCAGTGTAATTTAATTGAAATAGCTCTGCGTGTGTAAACAACTCCTTTGTTTAAAGAAGATTTCACTGTTTAGTTTGCCTTAAGTAAATGCTGCCTTTTGTTTGTCTGTAAAACATTTGATTAAATGTAAAGACTTACCCAGACAGCTTCTCCTCATTACACTAGTGGCTGGAAAATAAGTTAAAATGGTGCAGGTATCTGCTGCCTAAGTAAGTATCAAACAATATCATTTGTGTTTACAAGAAAAACCCATGGAAACATCTGAAGCCCATATATCTGAAGCCTGAGTCCTGTAATCAAACTACAACTCTCCTAAGACCAGGATGGTATTTAAAAGGTGTTGAAACCATTCAATATATCAGTGTTCCTTGCTTCCTTAAAAAAAAAAAATAAATTTCTAGTGTTTTAATCAAACACAAAATTTCCTAAATGGCAAACTACCATTAAATATATGACTTTCTACTCTAATATGAATTAGTGTTGTAATATGAGGACCCACACTTTATTGTGATCATAATGTTATTGAACAAGGAAGTAAGCAAGACAACTAACATAGCATCATTTTCTTCAACAGTTAAAATGCTTTCATAAATCATAGTAATTCTTTCAATGTACTCTAGACAGGGTGAAAAGTACACTATATATCCAAATAGCTGCATTTACTATTAAAAATAGTTGAAACAAAAAATTCACATTTGGTTCTTTTTCCCTTGGAAGAATTCTTAAATTCACTTTCAGACTAGCCAAACAGAGTGTAAGTCCAGTCAAGAAAAAAAGCAAGCAGAACCATTTTTTTCATGCCCATAGGGCCATTTGCAGTGAAAAATCCATATCGAATTAGCTTTAGATCTTTATGCTAATTGTACTAACAGTATACCTCTTATTTGTATTGTCAAAACATGGGAAGTAGTAATGTAACAGAAACTCATGAGACATGGAGGGCAGGATGATTTTTAACACTTCGAAGCCTGATGTATATCTGGACAGGGTTTTTTTTTGTTTGCTTGTGTTTTCTGTGTACTTTGGGAAAGCTTTTCAGGATCAAGATAGAGATGCCAAAGCAGAGACAGTTGTTCTCTCTCATTCTCAAGAGAGTCAACTGTTTACAATGCAAAGGGTGAAATCCATTTTGTTTCTGATCTTTTTTACTTGCCCCAGGTAAAATATAAGCTATTTTGTAAGCTTTCTTCAAGATTTCAACTTACATGTCAGTGTTGAACAAAACCTCAAATATGCTATTAAGCTAAATTTTAGTGGTTTTATCTAGTCCAATTCCAGGGAATTTTTAAGTACTTATTTCAAATGGAAATAATAATTGCTTCTGGTAAATTACATTAGTATTAAGTTTTGAAAAAATGTAAATATATTGTTGGTATTCTTAAGTTCGATTATGTAATTCTGAGAAAGCTCTCATGTCAAAATATAAACAAATACTGCCATTAATTTTAACCTTTTCCTTTACAGTACATGTTGAGATTCATTCCCTTCATTCTGGGTTGGGTTATGTCAAAGAGCAGTTATTTGTAAGAAAAAGATTCTACCTTCAGTTCTCACCCCCAAAACCATTGTGTAAATTACCTTTTCAAGAGTAAAAACTGGTGACAATGATACAGGATTTAATTCATCTTTTTTCGAGGTTAATTCCAAAGGTGCCTAACTGCCATCAATAGAGGTTGAAGTAAATTCCTATGTTAAGGCCTAGAAATCACTGTATGTTAAACATTAAATACATGCTCTTCCTTGTATGAACCAGGTATGCAATTATATTTGCATTATTTTCCTTTATTATGTGTCTGCTTTGCTTAGGCAATGCTGGATGTTGCAGCACATCACGGCTGGCTGGTTACTGCTCTGAACATAACCAACCTGGTGCAGATGGTGGTTCAGGGTAGATGGATACATGACTCATCCCTGCTTACTTTGCCAAATATAGAGCTCCAGCATCTTTATCTTTTTCGGTATGTAATTCTTCTAAGCATTAGCAGGTTTCCAATTTCTTTCCACTTCCCACTGCTGATTGTGTTTGAATGTCATTGTTGTGCCCGAGAATGTTCGTTAACGAATCAGAAGCAGAACTCTGTCTTTCACAGTGAGGTTTTCCCAAATGGATTTTCTGTTTCTGTTTTCAATATTCATTGATTAATTAACCCCCACAGATTATTTTGAGAACCGTAATTCCAGGCAAATTAACAAGAGACCACTGGAAGGGTTCCAAGTCCTAACAAATCTAACTCTGTATGTTAATTATCTCTTTATTTTAATCCATTATAAAACTACATTAGTATCCATCTTAACATCATAGATAATGCAAAGCTCTATAGATGCTTAGATGATGCATAGATAATGCTAACCAAAAATAAATGACCACCCTCTAAAAACAGAAACCAGTACTGAGTTTTACCACCAAAACAACTGAATACAAATGTTTGCTTTTACTCCCTGGGCATATGTTTTGCTGTCTGTATCAGGAAGTGGAGCCAAGGCCAAAGGAAGAGTGTGCATGGAGGTTACCAAGGATCTATCGAGTGTCTTCCCGAACTAATGGCTGCCTGTGAAGGAAAAGAGAATGTTTTTGCTTCCATTGTGGGCAGTGAGTTGCAAGCAGCGCACATTTCACAGGTAACACTTTCTATTTGTGATCATTATCAACGTGATTCCCGCTACAAAGGAAAGGAAAAGTAGTTGGGAAAAGAAATACTCTTCCCCCCTTCAGTAAATATCATGTGACATTCTGTATAAAGTGCAATACATTCATTGCTCTAATTTCAAGGTCCTGCTGGCTTTACAAAGGTTCTTCTTTGCCTGTTTTCTTAATATTATTCTCACTTATTCCCTGCTAAGCAGTAACAGACTCGGGTTTATGGCTGATATTACCACATCTCTCTGCTCTAAAGATGCTTCTCTAGGTCATTCAATCTGCTGAGTGTTATCCACCTTTTCATAGCTCTGCACTAGGAATACATGCATTGCAAATGTCATCATAGCTGGTTTCTGAAGTGGTCTGTCAAACACCATTTTTTCTGAGAATACTCTTAGTAAAAGATCCAGCACTCATTTTCTCTTTGAAACAGGAAAAGGAGATGAAAATTTCATACTTCACAGGGGAGGAAAAAAAAAATACTATTCCAAAATGTTGAGCCGCTAAAGTCTTGTTTTCAGTCTGATTTTCAAGGCATTTGTAGCAATGGACAGCTATATTCCATAGCATTCATCACGTGCTAAGCCTATTGATTTAAAATAAATGTAGGAAAGATGAAAACTTCAAAAGCTATACTTCAAATGTTTTTTATTTGAATGTTTAAAAGGACAGCAATATATCCTGTGTTTGACTGTTCAGCTTCAGTTAAACCTTTTACTGGTATGCAAACAAGAAGAAAAGTACTTAAATGTCTATAACAGACATCTGCATTTTTAACCAAATTAACATCAAAATTTTGAATTAAGAAAATGTATTGACATCAAAAAAAGGCTTCCTTTAACAACAGATTCCTAACATAATACACATTGATTTCAGTCCAAGTTTTAGATGTGATAAAAAATTAGAACATTGTTATAATTAGTTCAGGGAGAACTCAGAAGTAAACTTAGTTAATTTATTTGCATAAATTGCCATTCTGTTATCTTTAAAAGCAAATGCAAATTGGCTCTGTCTGATATGATGATGGTTATTTGGCTCAAAAGTGCTTCAATTTGCGTAGCAATCTGGTGTCGTCTCTGCAGTGAGGCGATCCCAGGTAACATACAAATCCTGAATTATTCCAGAAATTAGTATGTTTAAAGCATCAATTTAAGTGCTAATTGCAGTAGTAATGAGAAAAAGCAGTACTACTGTGAGATTTGCATCTACTGCCCCATCAGTATGCCTGGAACGGCTGCTGACTGGCAGAGGATTTGGCTGCTAATTAAATAATTGTATGCATGGCAGTGTTCTCGTCTGATTCAATAGATGAAGATTAATCCTCAGATAAATATGTTTGGCTGGTATTGAAATGTCTTAGCAGTTTCTTCAAAAATAGCCTGTGTGTATGTGGTGTGTACGTTCACACTGCGAATGACTCTATGCCTCTATATATCTATGTTTGTAAATACAGATGCATATAAGAGGGAAAAACATAATGTCTTGCCATCATGTGAGGAGAAAGTTTCATTTCCATGAGATGGGAATGATTGTATTGGGTACAGCAAAGCCGTGACTGTATTGTGCAGGGCATTACAAATGTGAAACCTTTATACCAATATGTTATATACCTTACAGTATTTTTTGAAGAAAAAAAAGAAAGAAAAACTATTGTAATATCTTGCACAGAATTAAAATTCATATTGAGACTGCCTGTTGAGTGTCTTCATATGTAAAATCTTAAAGTTCTCACATAGACAGGGACCAACCAAGAGAAAAATTCTTCAGCAACTGTATGTTTTCCATAAAGAAAGAATATCAGACTACGGAGTTTAAATTTAGCTTTCTGGCACCAGACATGAACAGAGTCAAATAAAGTGGTAAATATGCCACTAAATTGCCAAAACCATTCTTTTCCTAAAAAACCTTCTCACTCAAAGTATATTGAATCCGTATCTTAAAGCTAAAGATTGCTAGCAAGAAACTGGTAAAAACAGCTTAAGCTTTACATAAATTTCAGACAGATGGGAAAAGGAAGAAATTTTACATTTGGAAAGGAGAAAATGCCTTTTAAGCAGATTGGTAATTAATTTTTAAATAGCAGCTCTTGAAGCTGCTCATGGATTTGGAATATTAGGCTAGGTTCTGGGGAGACAGATTATTGGCAAAAATACTAATGATGTTCCCAAAGGTTCATGAAGAATTTTTCATTTGATTATGATTTGAATCTATGGGCTTGGTAGATAAATGTATATGTATAGTATATATGTGCATGTATATATTGGTTATGTATATGTATATGTGTATATATATGTATATGTATATGTATATATTGGATATGTTGACATATTTAAAAGGAGGTGATATGTGCTTGTGTGTTCCTATACAGCAAAAAACCAGTAAAATTGTCAAAAAATACCTAAGTGACGTGGGAGCCTCAGTTTAATTTTACAGAATTTAGTATTATAATTCCAAACCTCACTGAAAGTCAGGGGAGCTTTAAAAGCTGACAGCCTAAATTCAAACTATTTAGACTAACCCTGATCTCTGGTCAAAGCTCTATGTTTCAGTGATACATTGTGAATCATATTTCTTTAACAAATCTTTTTCCGTTTCTAAGTCACTTAAGCATTAGGCACCTTTTAAAATATTAAGTTGATATTGATATTTCTGAAAGAGGAAAAAGAAACTTCAAGATTGAAAATAAATATTATCTTTACTATAGTATTATCTACTTTTACTCTGGAAGTATCTGTGTTCCTATAATCTTATTTTCATTTTCACCTGCTATTACTTGACTTTTTTCCTCGGTGAGAAAAGCATTTCTTCATTTTCTCGAGATTGCATGCATGATAAAAAGGCCACGGCTGTGCAGATTCTATCAATGATCAAGCAGTACTAACTTTGCTTTTAATTTTCAAATACACAAGACTTGATAAATCAAGGAATCAAAAGATCATTTAGGCTGGAAAAGAACCTTTAAGATCATCAAATGCAAGTGTTAATAGCAAACATAGGATGACATATTAAAGCTACTTTTTTATCTAATTAGAAAGTTACTCAGATTTACTTTGGTTTGTTTGTATTATGAAAGCTACATGAGGACATGACAAATAGACAATGACATGACAAATCTTTGACAAATAGATTATGTTGGGGTTGTATGGTATAAAGCAGCCCAAATCATAATCTTCACCAGATTATGGTGAAGGTAACAGGTACTGTCACTAAAGGAGTTAATAAATTATGATCTCTGCTGAAATTAAACTTTGTTGTAGCATATCTGTAAAAGGTTTTGTCCTTTGAGACACATAAAAGCTTTCAAGGTAAATGATATCTAAAGTACAACCAAAGAGGTGACCACCAGGTTGGCTGGTACCAGGGAGCCTCTCCTTACCTCCGCAGAAATACCCTGCTTAGATGGACAGAGACTCACACATTGGGTCTGTAGAGTTCCCACCCTAAGTTTCTTCTTAAAAACCATTACATTCAACGTAAAATCATTTGCCAGTTGAGATGTTACTACCCAAGTTGTCATCCAGTGTGATCTGCCGGAGGCGGGTTTAGTAGTCTTGTGTATGAAATGTATCAAAATCCTGGCAACAACAAATTAGTTAAGAATGTCTGTGGTACTTTTTTCACCTTCTTCAAAGTGCTGCCTTTTTTTCCCCATTTCCTTTCAGAGCTGGGTTAAAGACTGATGTATGTTCCTTAAAGTCCTAGCTGTTTAGTTTCTGTTACAGTTTTGCTGTTGTTTCCTAGCTAGGACACCATTAAGAACATTGGCACAATTCATCTGTGTCCCCTGCTTTTACGCTGCAGTTCCTGAGCACTCACAGCTGGCCCTCCCCACATTCTGCACTGAACAGACACAGCTGTTCATGCAATACACAGAAGAGGAGAGAGAGAGAGATTAGTTTGTAAAATCAGTTTTCTCATTTAGTTCAGCCAGGCTCTGGTAATGCAGCCATTTTAATCCAAATAAGCCTGTGCTGCAGCCGAAATGGGCAGTCCTGCCCTCCCCGTGCTGTTTTCACCTCCTCTGACCCAGCTCACCGCACAGCTGCACAAACGCTGTGTCTGCCTCAGGCACGGAGGTGGGAATGAGCATCTGGGGACGAGGGGAGGAGCAGGAATCCTATCAAACCTCTCACTGACAGTCAAAATGGCCCGTAGCCAAGTGGCTATGTGAATGCTTGTGCCAGCAGGGGAGGAAGTTGGACCACTTCTTTCAGTGGCACTGAAGGCTCATGCTTATTCAGAGTCACAGGATTAGAGAATATGTTTCCACAATCAGCTTTAAGCTGATCTAAGTTCATGCTGTCACCAAAATGATTAGCAAGCTGATCCATCTAGCTGCACAGCCCCAGCATGGCAATACCAGCATACCAGGGATGGAGAGGGGCACAGAGAGCTGGTGGGGAGAACGCTGGGGAGAGAGACAGCACCACCTTTCCGAGGGCAGCGCGACCTTAGGTCTGCTTACCCTGGCTGCTGTATCCGTAATTATGTATTGACATATACTATTATTGTCAGTATGACTCCATGTACTATTATTGTCAGTATGACTCGTGGCAATGATGTCTGCAGAAAGCAAACTGAGCTTTCATTAGGCCTCTAGGCCTTCCAGCACAGAAAAAGTAATCAGATCTATCAAGCACAATCTAAATGAAAATACATTTTGTTGAAACACAATATGGTCAAACCAATACTTGAAAACTGAAATGCTTTAGTCTTTTCCAGATAAAACATTTCTGTTCCATGCTATTGCCCATGTGATTATGCCTACCCTCTTCATTCCCACAAGTTCCCATTTTGGCATCTGCGGGCTCTTTACCAAGATCAATATTCTTATATCCTTCTTCTCCCTCCCACCCTCTAGCTTTTCATATATACTGATTCCTGTTCTGTTCTGGTGGTGGAGGGGAAAGACAACAGGGCAGAGGGTGATTCTTGGTCTTTTGGTTTTTTTCTTTCAGTGCCATCCTCCTCTATCTTTTTCAGCCATAGAAAGGCCACAAATCACTGCCTCCATTCCACAGCCAATCCCATTTCTTTTTTCTAACAAATTTCATTGAGTGAACGTGCTGATTTTCTTTTTTACTAAATGAAAGCCTACGTTGCTCCCTTCCATTTTTGTCACAGCTTCTCAGAGCTGCTTTTCCTTGTCTGATAGAGACCAAAATGAGAGAAACATAGGGCTGCATATTTAGGATGCCTTTTTAAGGTTAAGAGTGTCATGTTGAACTACGCAGATTGTATCCTCCAACAACAGTTCTCTGCACAAGGATGAAGGAAAGTTGAGGACCTGTTGCAGTTCAAGAGAAACTGCAAAGACTTAAAATTCTTCAGGAGGACTCTAAGAAGGAGAGTTCATTAAGATCGATGCAAGAAAACCTAAAAAAAAAATAGGGATAACTTTGGATATGCAGTTGAACTTTTGGTTAATTATCTGAACTGATCCTCTGAACTCTCTGAGGTTTGCCTATTGCTAATTAGCACTGCAGTGACTTGTTCTTTATGGATTATGCTAAGGAAGTTTAATTTAAAACTTAATTATACTAGTTTTTAAGTGGCTTATAGAGAAAAAATACTTTAATCGGGAGCAGTAAGGAATTTTTCCTGTGTTCAGACATCAGTAATCTTAGTAAGGCATGTGTAACATGCTTGAGGAGTTTCACATTTGTTTTATTTGCTAGGAAGAAAGTAGCATAAGAGGTTAATGAAAAGTATTTTATGCTTATGATTGAGAGTTGTATGATTACATACATTATAATACACAATAAAATATTATAATATAGAATAAATATGCAAACTGCACATTGAATTGTTATTGTTAGAGTGACAATGATTGTATAGATTATCTTGTAATCCATAGGGATCTGGTTTTTTCTACAGGCTTGGAATTTCTTGTGCCGTTTGCCAATTCTAGACATCAGTCTGAGCATTAAGGGCAGCTGGGATGATGCAGTTCAGCCACAGAACGAAGTACCTGTTCCGTTTCTGACAACAGACACACGAGATGACAAGAGATGGATCAAACTACATGCTGATCAAGAGTATGTGCTCCAAATAAATCTGCACAGAACCCAGATGGGGTACCAGGTAGACTAATTTATTGTTTCCTTCCCAAGTGCACAAATGTCCAATAATCCATTTACATTATCAATGATACTTTGTACAGTATACTAGGTTTCTTTATGGTTTAAGTATTATGTAAGTTATAAACACTTTCAAAGCCTTTTCTGTATTCATAGTGAAGAATTTTTTTCAGGTTGCAATAGGAGAGTAAGTAGGCTCTTAAGGTAAAATCCTAGACCAAGTCAATGAAAAATAAAATCAAACTAATTTATAAGCGTTCCAATTACATTCACAGGTGTTCCCAAACTGCATACCAGACACACACCTATAAATATGTTTCTACTCATAACACATCCTCAGGCATTTACTAAGAATATTTTCCTTGTATTTTACGTCTGATACTTTTTTGAACAGCTCCTAGAACAACTTCCACATACAGTTCTTTCCCACCTACATTTCACCCACCTACATTTCAGTCCCAACCCTTTGCCCGTTTAAAGCACTTCCCATTGCCTCCTGGGCTGGTCAGCTTGCTGGGCCCTCAGCAAGTCTTGGTGTGCCAAGCCAGAAACTCCAGGAGCTGCACCATTTTCCAACTGCTCTGCCCCGGCAGCAGCACCTGGCTGTACCTGCGTGTCACCTCTGGGGAGAGTTGGGCCAGCCTTTGTGTGGGGCACTGCTGTCACTGGAGCTGTCACTCACCCATGACTTGTCCTGTCATTTACATACCATGACATGCATATGGACTGCCATGGTTATAATTTTGCTAATTAATTTCTCTAACATTTCAGATAATTAAAAATTATAATTACCAGCATTTTTGTTAAGATGCAAAGAGCTCAAGATAAAAGTGGAGAAGTTTTAGATGTTACTTCTGAGACTCTTAAGACAATTTCATTTTGATAAAAATAATAGTGGAGATGCATGTGTTCTGTTGAAAATCCTGAAGTTATCTTACATTAGTTAAGAATTATATTTGAAAAGTATTCTTGTTTCCCAAAAGACTTTTTGTCCTGGCTACAGCAGATTCACTGTAGTTGTGAAGGGAAACTGTTTAATTTTAGGAAGGACAAAGGGTCAAAGCTCATCCATACATCATTCTATTTGCTGTGCCAGTTACTGGCAGGGACTTTTCCAAAGCAGAAGCCATGGAAAAGAAAGGAGCAGAAGCATTGTATGCAGTGATCACTGTTTTATAAGCCTCTCCTACAACTGGATCCCTCTTTTGTAAAAAACAGCTGGATCAAACTGTTTCTAAAGCTTCATTGCTGTGGCGGTATTTTTTCTTCCATATAAATCTTCAGTAAAACCTTTCCCTCTACAAATTGCCAAATGAATGTTGATTGAGTGTGCATCTTCTGTCTTCAGCAATAAAGTCACTGTCTTTAAGAATCACTGAGATAATCTTTCCTTTTGCTATATCAAACTTCAATAAATAATTGCTGGTTTTGTCTTTATATTAATCTTGAATAATATAGGTCAGCTTTATTTAAATATGTTAGGTTTACATTTAACCCTTCTGTATCTGGAATACATTAGATAAAATTAAAGAAAGGGAATAGTATTTCTAGTCAAGTTTTAGTAGTTTACAAAATAAGTGGAATAGTATCTTGTATTCTGGATTTTTCTCTGTGGACTGTGATTTTTATTTTATTTTTTTAACCCTTCTTCTGGAAAGAAATAACACTATCTTGGTGTGGCTGAATTATAACCTTACCTAACAATTGACAGCAAGGTGGTTTTGAGGTGTTTTTCATTCAAGGAAAAGTGGCATTTTGGAAAGGTGATTTCTAGTTTTCCTTAGCTGTTTCTTTTCCCCAACAGGGAAAGCAGGACAGTAAAGCAATGGCTCCTCGATTCCCCAAAGTCAAGGATGAGGGATGGTTTTTGATATTGGGAGAAGTCGATAAAAAAGAACTCATCGCCCTGAAAAGAACTGGATATGTCAGAAATAGAAATACTGTTTCCGTTGCTTTTTATACTCCAGAAACTCCTGGAAAGTATGACAAACTTTCAAATTCTCTTATTTATTATGTTTTCCAAGTAGTCAAGACCAAATTCCCAAACTAACAATGTTGCTTTTATTTCTCAGGTGTATCTACACCCTGTATCTGATGAGCGACAGCTACCTTGGCATGGACCAGCAGTACGACATTTACCTGAACATTGTACCAGCACAAGGCACCGCAGAGGGGGCTGAGCCCAGGGGCCACCTGGCTCTGAAGTAGGGCTGTCTGGAAAGTCCAGCCAAAAGAACTGGTCCTGCAACTAAGACGTCTGGTCGTTCTGGCACATCCAAAAATGCCTTAGTGGAACCAACTTCAAACCTCAAGACAACGGGGAAACTGAAAGTGACTGCTGTATTAACTCTGAAGACACCGAGTTAGCCACAGTGGCCTTACTCCTTTATGAAGATTTGTCTTTTCTTGTTTTATCTTTATTCTCTCAGAAGTCAGATTGTTAGTTGAATTTTAAATCATCAAAAGAAAACACTGAACAATATTGTAATTTGCGCAAATTCAGGGCTATCGTCTTCATTTTGAAAAGGGTTCTATAGCCTGTCTGTTAATGGAGTTTAAAGAGTCAACTTTTTTCATTTATAGGAAAAAATACAAAATTTGATCTAAGAGCTGCTAAAAATATTGATGGATGTGTTATGTTTCATGTTTAATAAAAATATACCCAGAATGTTTTGCACTGTATTTTAAAGTGTAAAATATGGAAGATGTAGTAACAAAATCCTCTTCATGAATAGTACATTTTGAAAATGATAATCCAAAGAAAAATTTCACAAATTCATATTAATTATATAAGCAGTAAATGAGGGCAAGCTAAATCATAAAAAACATTTCCAGTATAGCAATGATACAATTTATGTAGATAATAATTAAAGTTTACTCTTTACATGTATGTACATACATATATACACACACACACACATATACATTACATACTTGGAATTTCCTTACTGCTTTTTTGCTGAATTTTGTAGGACTAAGGCATATAAAATTGGGTGTCCTGTTCTAGGACTTAGTGCTAAAGTGGGTAAGTTCTGTAAATAAGGAGGCATGAGCCTCCAAAAATGGGGGTTGCAACAGGAGGTATGATGAGAAAGGAATAGTTCTGCCAGGCAAAAGGTGTTTTCTAAGAGATGCCCAGCTATGTGATAGTACCTGCAAGGCATAAATCTGAAAGCAGAAGGTAGCAGCATCTGTCTTGTGATGAGACTACACATCCTGAGGCCAGTCCTCAATCTTAAGAGGATTCAAGATGCTGAGCAAGTACTTGGAGCCAACATACAGAAACACCAGTGCATCTTCATTCAGATAGACTAGACCTTAAACTGAATATTAATATTTCCACTTGCTCAGCTTTGCATTGAGCTGATAAGCATTACCTCTCCTAGGGATTATTTTGCTGTCATTTCCATTGTATTTCACCAGATGAAAGAACAAAGCGGAGTTGTTACCTGGAAACTTTCTAGAAAAAAATGACACTGGTGATGCTGCACCCACATAGAATCACAGCATGGTTGATTTTGGGAGGGGCCTCTGTTCTAACCCCGTTCCTGAGGCAGGCCCAGCTGGAGCTGGTTGCCCAGGACCACATCTCCAAATATGGAGACTCCACCACCTCCCTGGACAACCTGTGCCAGGGTTTGGTCACCCTCACAGTAAAACAAGGTATTTCTTGCTGTACAATAGGGATCCTACTGTGTTTCCAGGTGTGCCTGTTGCTTCTGGTCCTGTCACCAGGTGCCACTGAAAAGATCCTGGCTGTGTCCTTATCTTCCATTCAGATATCCACGGGCAAGATTCCTCTGAGTCTTCTCCAGGCTGAATAATCCCAGCCCTCTCAGCCTTTCCTCATGTGAGAGATGGTCCAGCCCCTATTTTGTGGCCATTTGCTGGACTCTCTCTAACATATCCTTGTCTCTCTGCCCCAAACCAGTCATGGTGCTCCAGCAGTGTGGCCTCACCAATGCTGATCATCTCTCTTGACCTGCTGGCAACACCACACTGCAGCAAGCAGAAGGGTGGCTGATTTCAAAGGCTCAATAGTTAACCAGTAATTTATTTCATATCTGGCACCTCTAAATTGTGGGAAGAAATTTTAAAATTATCACTTCTGTAGTTGAGTGTATCCATCCCCTTATATTAAAAATGTTATATTTCATTATAATAGGTAATATATTACCTATAGAAATGCGCCTAACCATTTTTTCTATTATTATCCCATGTTCTCACTAAATTTACAGATGGATAGATAATACAAAAGCCACCTTTGCCATTTAAACTATATCAATATAATACGGTGTTGTGTCACAGAAGACACATTTTTTCCAAATTGTTAGGCAATAGTTTGGTTATTCACACAAATAATTAGTCCATTTTTAAGAGAATTGTTTCATCTAATTTGGAAGTTTAAGTTTTCACAGAAATTAAGTCCTTTCTTTGGAAAACTTGGCTGAAGCAACACATTGTCCCTCAACAATTTTAATTAATTAGAAAAAAGAACTATGCCACAGTCAAACAACATACCAACATAGTGACGCTAGCCCTTGTTGCTTTGTAAATGCACATCCCAGAAAGTCTAACTGCAAAGTAGCAGACAATAGCTACAGTATTCAGTATTAATCAATTAAAGAGTTTCTGTAATGTCATTTGTGCCATCTGTAGTTTGGTTTGGAAGTACTGGATTTCCTAGCGTATTAATTGTTTTTAGAAATAGTTTGGTGACATATCTAAATAACATATTTGAAGTGTTTTTTTTTTTTTTTTTACAAAAATATTAGATTCATGAAGACAAAGTCTAAAGTAATACAGAATGAATTTAAGCAAATTGATTAGAATCAGTGTTTAGCTGAAAAATCCAAGAGAAAGAATTCTGATACATTTGAAACAGCTGCTTAGCAGGAACAATGGGTGTGTTCAATCCAGTGATAGGTCATGGTGAAAAGTGAGAATAGCTGTCTAACAAAAGTATGAAAACCAAACAGAATTTTAAAAAAATAATAAATACTTCAGTGCTGTATTAATCACCTTTATCGATAAATGAGCAAAGTAACAGCACATACTGAAATTTTTAATGTTAGATTTCTCATTCCAGTTTGCAAGCAGGTTTTTATTTTTGCTCTCCCCTCCCCCTTCTAGGAGCAGCTGCAGTCAGTACATGCTTGCTCAGGTGTGGTACTTCTTCCAAAACTTGGAAAGCAGCAAAAAACAGGCACGTCTTTTGTATCAAGACATATTTAAGTCTGCCTCTGTGACTTCATCCTTTCCCATCATTCCTGTCCTAGTCTGATAACAGCATCACGACACTGCCCAGCAGGAGCTAGAGGAGGTTTGAGTATGTACCACCATCCTGCTTCTCTTCTGAAGGAGCTCTTATAACACAGTCTGTTGTTTAGATTACTTAAGATTTCAGTTCTAGCCCAGGTACTGAATGTATCAGTGGCAACATGAAGCTGTCCTCACTACTACAAGTCTTTTTCTGTTGTAAATTGAATCTTTGGAGGCCCCAGTTTTACCCAGATGAATTAGGGGTTTATGCTGCTGACCCAGAATTCCTCTTTCTTGTCATTGCTTCTACAGACCACCTCCAGATGAAGAAGAAAACCTCAGGAAGTCCCTTATCAGCCTTCACCCTGAAGCCTAGTATAAGATTTGAACACTCACAGAATAGGATACATTTAAAGAGTAAGTAATGTAAGTTATGTAATTCCAAATTTCTAGTTCTGGGGGGCATTCCTAAAGAGAAGAAAGTATCCCATGTGCATCTGCCCTTACTCACCACAGCCTGAGTCCAAGTTCCTATGTTCCTCCCTCAGTCAAGAAAAAGAGGCTGTGGTATTTTTTATGACAGTTTGATGAACTACTCCAGGAGGCATCACTTCTCTATTTACGGACAATGTTTTTGGAATCATCATTCTCTTGTCTTGCCTCTACTCCTCCCATTTAAGGCAGACTTCCATTTAGCTCCTTCCACTACCTGTAAACCCTACAACCTCACCTGTTTAGAGACATTATCTATATCAGTGGCAATAAATTATCACAGAAGGAATTATTTAAGATCAAAGACTTAAGACCAAACCTTTCTGTGATGTGGTATGGACACTACTGTAGCCTATGTAGGACGAACTGAAGCAGAGAAAAGTAAGGCAATACATGCAAACTGTGTATATTTTTTCCACAGCCTAAAGGTCTCCAGCTGTGTTGTACATTTTGGCCTGGGTTTAGTTGCTTACATGCAGAGATCTAGCACCATTTAATATGAAATATCTCATCTGTCCTCTACATTCAGCTCCAAAAGAACATACCCCAACTGCAGAGGGCTATCAGCTGTGAAATACAGTGCTGGTGTATCTGTCACTCTCTGTGGATGCCTCAGGTAACCCAAGTCATCTGAAATGGCATTTGATATCTACATGCAGGTAACCTCATTGACTCCCTGTCACTTGTTTAGTCATAGGTTTGCAATTCAGTTGCTTAACTGCATCTAATGAAATTTAAAATAAACCAAAGATATTTCAGTTGCCACTCCAGAAGACAGGAAGTCTTTCATAGATCATGCGTCACTTCTGTCATCTCCATGTCACAGGGGCCAATATCATGAGACAGATGCTTAGATATTCAATCTTAATTAGCTAATCAAACCCATGCTGTTTTTTAAGTCAGAAGAACTGTAAGTGTTCAAAATTCTCTCTTCCAAGCAATTTTATGAGAAGGGAGAATTCTCCTGCTTCATGAGAAGAACTATTTTCTGGCAAATGGTTTGGATGTCATAGGATGCCCAAACAGACAAGTGAGCTACAGAAAGGTGAGTAGGGCTTCTGCTGGGAGGGGTCACTCCCATTTCTA
This sequence comes from Daphoenositta chrysoptera, assembly GCA_013397915.1. Classification (NCBI taxonomy): domain Eukaryota; kingdom Metazoa; phylum Chordata; class Aves; order Passeriformes; genus Daphoenositta; species Daphoenositta chrysoptera. The sequence continues at coordinate 823,841 of VZRO01007265.1, read as the reverse complement.
CTTATATCCTATGTCTTTTCCTATGTCTGACTCCCACCTGCCTTTCTAGAAATGTATCTTGTTAAATGTCATGTCTTCTCAGACTGCACTGCACTTCAGCAGGTGCTGCCAAGACTGACACCCACAGAAATTTTGACACACATTTTTCTGAAGTGATTTGCAAAAAAGCTAGAGAATGAACAAACCAAGTTTGTTACTGATGTCGTATCTTGATAGCAGTAGGAGGTTAAACTGCTTTCACGCGCAGTGTGTGAAAGGAAATTCTATGTTAAAGGAACTTCTCTGGAAAGCGGTTGTAATTCTTGGGCTAAATGAGTCTCTTCATAAATAATTCCTAGCTCTATAGTAAGGGATCCTCCACAGTGATTACACCATCCTGCTATTAAATACGTTTACAATATGTTTTGCAGATCTTCTTTGTTAGATCTTCTAACAAGCTCCATACTGCATCAACAGGATTTGAATCCAGGGGTCTCCAAGTCTTTCTTCTGCATCTCTCTTCCTAGAAAACCACAACCTTCTCTATTAAAATGTCTCCTCAAAAATAAGGAGCATTAAAGCTTCACTAAGGCCATGCATTAGGCTTCACTGCAGCTCTTCTCCTCCAGCTTAGTCTTGTCTTACCAAGACTCTCAATAAAAACATCCACCTGAATATGGAGGGGAAAGGAAATTCGAAAGATATTTGCTGTTACTCATCTGCTAGAAAACCCATGAAATAAAGAATGAAAAGTGTTCTGGAATGAATATTGTAATTCTAAATAGTAAGACTCCCACTAACTGTAACGATAGCAGAGGTGAATTGGACGCTTTTGAAAAATCACACTCTCAATAATATGGTACATGTACAAACAGTTACAGAACTATTGACTAGACGCTATTAACTAGTGGCAAGAACACTGGTAGAAGAGGGAGTCTAGAGATATCACCATCCTTTTCTACTGCACTCTAAATCTCTACATGAAATGTGATGAATAACATTCTCCACACAGTAGCAAATTTGCACCTTGGATTGGAAGTAACTCAGTTTATATCGGGCAGTGCTAATGTGGGAAAATTAGGCTTACATTCTTGACAGCAGTACTTTCTTCTAGCTAACAGGATGAAATTGTTTCAGATGCCAATAACACATGGTGAGTTCCCATCATGTATTTTTCAGCAAATCCAACTAATTAGGAACTAATTACTGGTTGTGGTAGCACAGTAAGATCAGGTTCTGATAAACTGTCACCTTTGTAGCTGTGAAGATTCTGCAATTAAGCCTTATTTTCTCAAATGCTAACAATGTCTAAAGGGAGAGCTGGGAAAAACATCAAGATGATTCTGTCACTTCCATTAAAAGGCACTTTAACTCACTCATGCCAAAACAAGATTAATCCCCATCTTTTTTCTTTTTTTTGCTTTTTTTTCCCTATTTGAAGTACAACATAACATAGTTCAACTCTGTACCAAGTGAAACTAAGTGACTAAGTGACAGTTTACCCGAGTTACAGGATGTTGCTGTTTCCTTGGCATGCTTCTGCTGTGTCCCATCCCACCCTCCACTTCCCTTCTCACAGTCTCCCATTTTGCCCTTGGACTAAGCATTCCAGGATAGGACCTATTGGGAAGCTTCATTTTCTGGTTATAGGACACAGCAGAGAGGAAGTCCTGGTCCATGATTAAGTTCCATAAAGATGCAATCTACAATAACCTCATAAGACCCTACTGTGCTAAACTCAAAATATGCCATAATGTTACTTCAAGAATATACTGAGCAAATAAGACAGGTGCAAAATATGCATCACAGTTTGCTGTATGATTGAGACAAATGCCAGTTTAATTTTAGATTTTAATTCTACGTAACTTTATTCAAAGAGGGAATGAGCTAATCTGGGAAAAGAGGGACATGGAAATTTCTCAGTTCTCCTTGTTAGTGAAATACTCAGAACTGACAAAAGTGAAATAGTTATAGACTGTATCCACACACGTGATACAGATCTAGTTGAGTACATGTCCTGCCTCTCATACATGTTTACTTTACTCCTACATGCAAACACTGACAGTACTTTTCAGCCTCGTCCTTGCAGATATTAGGAAAATATATCCTCTCCTCAAGACAGGATGGCCTCCATAATTTACATACTATAGCATGTGCATCAGAAGGCTTCACAAAGATGTCTTAGCAAAAGGTTTAGAAGTTGCAAGACATGCTCATACAGCATTAGGACTTTGCTTTCCCCCAGTTACATATAGTTGCAGTGCCATCTTCTGCAATGCTCCCCTGCAACGCAGAAGAAATCACACCTAGGTAAAGTTTCTGAAACTCAGGGACACTCTGAGAGACTGACACTACACATTCGGTTCTCTTTCTGTCTGCTTTATAGGAGGTGCTCAGTCAGGTGCCAGGTCCTGGGCATTACACAGCAACTTTTAAGTTTTAGAGAAAGTTCACACCCCCTTCCGAGCCTACGGATCCTACAGGAAGGGAGGAGTATGTCAGCCTTCCAGATCATGCTTCTCCTTCCTTCACTGGCAAGGCAGTATGCTCAGAGGGATGCTCTGATGCACTGTTTTGGGAATGGGAGCCTAAATTTCTATTCCAAACTTAAAGGCACTTCAAAGGACTGAACCTTGTCCAAACTTTTCCCAGGACCAGGGTCTTCAGGGAATGCTGACCTTAAAGGACCAAATCCTTTAATAAATAAGGGTGTTCTTTTAGAACAAGTCCAGATGGATTGCTAGAATATTGTATTCTTTGTAAACATGAAAAAAAAAAAAAAAAAAGGAGAAATCTCACCACAAGGATACTCATAAGAATTCCAGTGCTTTGTTCCTTCATTTTAACAACATGTAGTGCCTACCTGGTTGTCTGAAAGTCTTGGGGAACCAGCTGGTTTAATTTAATTCCTTCAGTGAAAATCTTTTGGGAAATATGGGTGCTTCTCAGGAAATGAACAGAACCTGGAAAGAAATCCCAACATTAAGCGACCAAAAAACACACTGACGTTTCTTTTCTCTTGATGTATTGCCCTTTTGCTTCAGAGACTGTAGGATGAAATACATTCCCAACATATATTATTAGTAGATTAAATTTAGTTCCTGCTATTACTTTCAAAGGATTTGGTGAATAGACAGCAGCATTAGTATTATCTAATCCTTCACTCAAACCTAGGACTCAAAGATTAACAGCTGCAGATTTTATAACATTTCTAATTCCGGGATAAATTTTATTTTCTTGAATTGGATAGGTAGGTAATGTCCTAAAGCTATTTAATTCTTAGGAACCATTGACTTTACAGAAACAGACTAAGAACTCATGAAAAGATGAAATTAGATGAAAAAAAATACCCCTAATGAGAAAAACAGGATAAGAATTTCCTTTCCGAGGAGGGACAGAGCTTTGAGTCCTGCAGATGGGGCTGCTGTGAGGCAATAGGCCTGTTTGATTTTATTATATTATCTCATTTTCTTTCATTACACCAAATCATTTTGCATGATGGCACAGCTTCCACAAAAGCATCTTGTAGTATTTACCTGGTGGTTGGGGCACACTAGGGAAAAATGTGTTCAGAAAAGAGAAGAAAGAACTGATGGAAGGACTTTTGTATGGGAACAGATGGGATGGTGGAATGCAGCCAATTTTTAAATAAGAAAGCACAAGTCCTACGCCTCATTCTGAAAGACTGCAAGCCTCTGTTTTCAGGGGAAGGTTCCAAGTAACATTCTAAACAGACAAGCATATCTTCTGTAGTCTTAGGCAAGGTACCAAAGGTAAGTTACATTTCTGTGTTCCATCTATGTGCTATGCTTCCCTCTTCAAATGCAGTTATCCAGTCTCTTATGAGACACCAAATTTTACATCATCACCAGATAGAGGAACTTAAGCACTTCACATCTTGAATTCTGTTCTGGGTGCATTTGGGGTGAGATTCTTGCTATTTAAAAGGCCCTTCTTAGCTATGTCCGTAAAAGTGTACAGTCTTAATTTTATAAACTACATATGCTCTTCTTTCCATTTTACACACCTGTGCTTGGAGCTCTCAGGTTATAGCACACCAGCTTGATATTAAGAAGTAGTTTACATTTTAAAGTGGTCCATCTCCTTGCATTTAGAAGTATAGCATGTGACATTAATAAAATAGAGTCAGTTATGTCAACATTTCTCAGGGAAGGAAGAATAGATTCATGGTAGGGTTTTATATGTGTATATATAATATACATAAATATTTTAGTTACATGAACATGTTACTTACAAATATGAAAATAACAAGCTATTGAAGTTAGCAGTTACTGGTGCCACTGCTACTGAAGAAGTGCAAGAACCTACCAAAACTAACATTCAGAAGAGAAACATTGTTTTGATCTTTTGAAAGAGCAAAAAAGATTTAATGCCTGGAAAGAGATTCCTGCCTATGCATCAGGTTTATGCGTAACTGGAGAAGACAAACTCCTTTAAAATTAACTTCTACTCCTTTCTTTACTTACACCCTTTTATTTTCCTGCAACTGAACAGTCAATAATAAATAAGAACAACAACCATACTTTGTCCACAATCATGATTTGATTCTTTTATCTGCCACATTTATTTTCATGTAAGAATCCCTGTCCAGCTCAGATCACCAACACAAAATTGTTCTGCCTTCTCCAAGCTACATAAACTTAAGGCTATGAGAAATAGCAATGTAATAAGGTACAGAAAGAAGGATAAATCAAGTAATTCCCTGTTTGAAATCTTCCTTTCCCATAATTATGGCCTCTCTTCTGTTTTAGCCTTCACTTCACCTCCATTTCAATTTTCCAATCTGTCTAGTATTGCTTTTATTTTATTTATATCCTTCTTTCTCTTGTCTGTGGTGTACTTACTTCTCTCTTGTAGGTAAAAATAAACACATACACCTAAACAACTAAAAAAATTATTTTCTTACTACTGCTACTACTCAGAGCACCTTTCTCTGGGCTTTCTGTATTTTCCATTTCTATGCCTTTATCTTCAACTGGTTCCCAAAGTATGACTGTAGCCTTACTCTTTTTTTTTTTTTTAATCACATTTGCTTTATGATCAGTTATAACCCTTCTGAGAGCAGTTTGGTTTTGATCCCAAGTGCTAGTCGCAAATACCTCTGTGCCAGATCAGGCTCTCTGTTCAAGGAACTCTCTGCCAGCATCTAATTGTAATTTACAGTAGAAGATTAGCTAAACCAAGACACATTTTCTACCCGTCCATTTAGTATATTTGCTGACCATTGCTCCTTGTTTTCAATGATTACTCCATGTCTTAGACCTATCTTGTCTGTATGGGCAGGAAGAGGAAAAAAGCACTCCTTTCCTTGGGCAAAAATTTAATGGTCTTAGACATCTTCAAAAGGTACCAATATGTAAATATAGATGCTACCAATAACACTTAGCAATAGGATTAAACTACCCCAAAGATTTTAATCTTTCTTACTTTGGCTACCATTCACTTCTGCACCCTCTGTGATTGCACTTCTCCCTGGCCAAAAAATCACAAAACCAGGAGGGCTTTTTTCAGCCACACCTTCTTTGTTCTTTCACTCATACAAAAGAGGGATGAACAACACAAAGGTGAATCAGCTTTCATTTGACCACAGGAGACACATACTTTTTTCCAAGCCTAGACTATGCTCTTCTACCCTCTGAGACCCTCAAGCAACAGCTGGCTGAGAAAACAGTGAGGCCACAAAGTGTCTACCGAAAACTTCATCTCCGGGGTTAATTTCAGCTAATGTTCTCTCAGTCATGAAGTAGTACTGAAACACTTTGAAACAGCAAAGGTTACTTATCATGTGACAATTCAAGAACAGATTTCTTTCAATTTAGTATAAAATAGTTGGTTCAAATATTCCACACTCGAACAACAGCAGTTGTCAGGCCCCACACATGCACTAGATTGGATCATGGCAGAGAAGGACATAAATCCACATTCTTCAGATCATAAATCAGTCAGACTGACTGACAGGATGCCCATAGGACTGGGTTATTCTCCAGCTGCCCCATGACGAGATTCCCCTGGTGCATTCGGCACTGTGAGAACCAAGATACTGGTCTGATTCAGTTGGATCTTCTTGTATTATGTTTCAAACTGCTGAATATGGATATCTCATGATGTTAAAACATACAAAGTTCCAGTGTTCTGTTCCTATAAAGCTCTTCCCTTGATAGATCAATACGTTTCCCAGCACATATTTTATTTCTGAAATAATTTTTAAAAGAAATTAAATCAATTTCAAAACAACTTGCCTGAGCACACATTTGAGGCAGACAAACTCCTATTATTTCATGCTTATTTTTAGATCTATATAAAAAAACCACACCACCCTACAGGTTTTTTGCTTTAAAATAAGGGGAAAACCCTATAAAAAGATCAGATCTGGGGTACAAGATGACACAGACAATTTCCAACATAAATGGTAGTTATTAGGTGTCATGTAGAGTCAGGAGTTGCCATGGAATCCATTTGCTTCTAAACCAGCTCCTCCTGCTGGAATACTTTCTCATTATTATTTCTTTCAGTAGCACAAAGGAGCTGGCTTATAGAAGAAATGTTATTTTAGTTTAAAGTTTCTACTGTGTCTGCAATAAGACATGAAATTAAAATCTAAATTTAAAGGTGTATTTCTGTTTCAAGTGTAAAGCTACATTACTGTGGTCAGAAGAACAAAATCGTTGTAGACTTTTTATAGATTCACTAAAGCAGAGAAAACAAATTATAGCTAAAGCCTTCCTTTCAGCTGTCTTCCCATAAGCGAAAATAAGTGTCATATCTGATGTCTACTGTTTACATTTTTGCTACATTATTCTCCCATTACACTTAACTTTTAACATTTTCCTACTGGTTATTCTATGCAACAGCAGCCTCATTGCCAGCCTAATTACTGATGTCCTGGGATACAGAACAGTGTGTGCATGCTGGACACGGGGCTTATTAGGCCAATGAACTCACTTGTTGTGATGTCAGTTTCAATAGACAGATTTCAAAAGAAAAAATGTGATCATGCCTTCAAACTCTTGACACGCCAATTATTGGGTTTCAATTCTTTTGTATACAATGTACTGCAGTGAGGCTGGAGGACAATACTGGAAAGCAACCAGCAATATTGGAAAACTATGCCAATGATTTGTAGCTTGGCATGTTAATACTTATTATTAATATTATTGTTTACTATAGACATTGACTAGCATTGCATCTGGAAGCCCTAAACAGAAATAAGACCCTATTGTGATCGGCACTGTATGGAGATACACACAGCCCTTGCCTCCAGACCTTATATTGTATGGTCCCAGCCTTGTAAACTGATCTGGGCAGAATCATTCTTGCACCCCTGTGGAGTCCCCCAGCCCTCCAAGGCAGTCAGAGCTTCCTGCATAACCTTCCTATATGGAAAAGTGGCAGGCAATCTTTGGGTGCAGTGAGCCTTTCCCTTCTAATCTGTTTCACTCCCACCCTTTAGCAGTTGAACTATGAGACAGACGTGACAAGCAGAATTCACACCAGCTCCATTCGAGGGGAAAAACAGTGCTTATCTTTAATACCACGATAGTCTCTTTTATAGATTTTTAGAGTTTACATAGTTTTAAGTCACAACAGACTTGAGTTAAGCAATCAGCACACACCACTGGGTGAACACATGATAAACACGCAGCATGTTTCTCTAACAGTAACTCAGCTATGCCTCCTTCCCACAGTCTTTTTCTAGCCTAAGTAACAGACCTGAGCAATGATTTTACAAAGGTAACAAAGTCTTCATTTTATAAAGTTTTACCTAAGTGCCACAGAACTATACCCAAACTTTGGCAAGTCCAGCATCTCATGGAACTTTGGGCCCTTATTCACATCTCTCCAACTCAAAAGATGTGCTCCTGCTAGGGAATCAAAGGAAGCTCTGTACCCTGCAACAGCCTTCCCTCTTCAACCCTGTGTTTTCTAAGGTCCCATGACTGCAGACAGGCTTATGGAGAGGTCTGTGGCATCTCTCAGGAAGGTCCCCAGAGTGTGACAGTTTCTGAGACAGGCAATACCCTTAGAAAAGCAAAAGAACATAGACAAGCAGGCTAGAGACATAGAATGCTTTGCCCTAGAGGGAAAGCAGAAAGGCCATTGGAGCCCTCTAATAAATAGAAGCAGCCCAATGTGAGTAAATAATGAGGGCTGGGCTGTGGGGCCAGGATAGGGAACCACTAGCCAAATGTGACAGCCAGGATGTTCCTCACCAGCCAGGGCCCACCCACATTTCCCGAATAAGAAGAAAAGGGCTGGCACAGGGATGGCAGTCAGGCTCGGGCCAGAGCCCAAGTCACCAAGTGAGTCCATGGTAGCAAGGCAGGTCCGAGGTCAGGGTGGGAGGTCAGTCTGTGGGTCAGGGTGTAGAACAGCATGGTCCCTAGGGAAGTGCAGGCATAGCTGCAGTGGCACTGAGCACAGGAACCCCTGTGGCCTGGCTCAGGCAAACAGTGAGGGCAGAGCAGGGAGCTGCCAGGTGAGTCTGGTCAGGGCTGTCAAGGTTCATTGGTGCACTCAGGGACCTGACTCAGAGTCTTCTCCTCACTCTCCACTATGTCTGCTCTGACAAGTGGTTGGGTTGTGCCATGCACCAGGAGCATTTTGTGCTGAAGCCAAAATTAAAACCTGACTCCGGTGCGTTCTAAGGCTTTGGCACATTTCAAAAATGTGTCATTAACATCACTAAGCTATTACCAGACCAAAGAAATGCTAATTCCTTCTTCATCTACCAGCTAAGTCCTACAGTAATTACAGAGAGCAAGCGAGTCCTGGAACTTCCTCCAGCTGGAAGTAGAGGACACTCCTCAGGAGAGGTGCTGTGGGGAAACCGTCCTTTTAGTAGGCTCTAGCTTCAGCTGGGTACATCCAGCCATCACATGTAAATGGAGTCCCACTATCAGTGAATAATAGTCAGAAATCAGAGTTTAGAAAAAACATTTCAACAGTGAGGCAAAACTTAAATAAAAAAATATTAATCACAGGCATATGCAAGACTTGGGAAACATCCTTATCTTCAGCAACAGATTTAGCATAGTCAGAAACAGGTCAAAGCTGGAGTCATGCTTACAAGTCTGGTGCTGTTTCCCTTTGCCCCCACCCAATGCGAGCAATTGATCCCACAGTGCTTTACTCGAAGATACCATCTCCTCCACATTGTTTCTGAAGGCATCTATTCACCACGTGGGGAATGCAGAAGAGAGTAGTGACAGGCTTGCAGAGTGCCCAAATAATTCAGAAAATGTTCAGTGACAGAGAAGTTGTTCCCAGCTTAGTGTGCAATGCTCATAAAAACAATTAAACTTGCAGCCACAAACGGGTATGAGACTAAAACAAGAAAATGTCCTGTTAAAACCCGTGCAAGGAACGCTCCCCACCTTGCCTTTCAACAAAGCTATAAGCATCACAATGATCAGGATACACACCAAGTGGAACAGGCACCACCGGCTCCAGAGCTGTCAGGCAGCCTCACATTCAGCATCCCTCCTTTTTTTTGGTCTGATCAAGCCTATTCTCTGAGGCAATGGGAGGCTGAAGACAAGAGTTTCAGAGCAACAGAGGGGGGTGGTTCCTCTTGCTATTGATTTCATCTGAAACGGGCATGTGTTATTTCAAAGCGAAGTGTGTCCTCAAGGCGGGTTAAGCTGCTCTCCTCCACTGAAACAAAGCAGTGATACAAGTCTATTTGTGACCTGTTAATTATCAGGTTGATAGTAAGAACAGACTGTGGAACGGATCCCACTATTTTAAGCATTATTCTTTGGGGTGCTGAAATTTAAACAGGCGTCTGCTGACAGATTTCCCCCCGACTAATGAAATAACTTCTTTGCTAATCAAAGCCAGGCCTCGGGAAAGGAGGTTTCAGTGATACCAGGGTTTGGAGGAAGCCTGACACAGCTCCAGCTCCACCAGCATACAGGAACAAGTGCAGGTCTCACGCCGTACCAGGGGCCGGGGGCAGCCCACCTTCCCGAGGAGGGTTCCCCCTGCCATGAGGCAGCTCCCCGGGCTTGCCCGCAGTCGGCCTGTACCTGGGCAAAGCCCCTGCAAGGACACTCCCTGACTGGGACTGGGACAGTGAAATCCAACCTAGCACACCGAAACAGATAAAACAGCGTGAAAAGGACGTTTCCTCCCCATCGCCCCCTGCAAAGCCCCGACACCCCCCCGCTCCTTTAGAGGTGAGGAGGGCAGATTTGACCCCAGGCAGGTGAAACTACAAACGTGAGGGAGGGGGGACAAGCACCGGTGGTCGGCGTCATGCGGGCCCTTCTCCTCGCCCCGCCGGGCTCTCTCGCAGGTGAGGGGACACGGGCGGGGCGGCGGGACAGCGCTGAGGACGGGGAGGGCTGCGGGTCCCGCGGCCGCGGGAGGGCAGGGGGAGGAGGGGAGGGAAAGGGAAGGGAGGGAAGCGGAGCGGAGCGCGGGGAGGCCGCTGCCGAGCTCCCAGAGAGCCCGCAGCCGAACAAAGCCCCCGGCCGCCGGGAAGCCTCCGCCGAAATGCTGCAGGGGCTCGGCGGGGCGGGAGCGCACCGGCACCCCGGCCCTGCCCTCCCTCCAAGGAGGGCCGAGAGGGAGCGGCGGCGGACCCGGGACGCCCGGCTGGCCGCGTCCCCAGCCGCTGCCGCCATCGGCCCTCGGGCCCCCGCCTCCGCCAGGAGGAGGGAGAGGAACAGCGCCGTGGCGGCCTGAAGGGGAGAGGGATCTGACCGGGGGCGAGCCCTGCGCGGGGGTGGGCTCCAGGCGGCGCCGGGAGGGTGCGGCAGGCCCCGAGGGGCGCAGCGAGGGCGCGGGGTGCGGGTCCCGGCTCCGCCTCCGGCCGGGGGAGTCCGGAGCAGGTGAGGGGGGCCGGGACCGCCCGGACCGCCGGTACGGTCCGGGAGCAGGAGGGAAGCAACGCACACCGGTGCAGCAGAAAGGACTATCAGAGCTAGGCAGTATGTCTGCGAAAGCACAGGGAGGGCAGGAAACACTTTCTGAAGTTTGTAATTTCATGAAAGTTCCAGTCCCGTGTCGTTCCCGAACCTCTCATCCCCGACAAGGGCATTTCAACCGGTTCGGGTTCAGTGTACCAGGCTCCTTTGGAAAGGCAGAAGAAAAGAAAGGATGACCCTTGGGATAACTGGTTCTAGCCATGAAGTAGATTTTTTAGCGTTTCTTTATATTTAGTTTATGTTTTCATTCGCTGCTCCGCGTCACAGTAAGACAGCTTGACTTCCGATCATTAGCAAGAGAGTATTCAATAAGATACGGGCTAAAAGGTACTGACCTCTGCCTCCCCTGGAAAAATGAATATAAATCATCTCGTTACATTTATGCCAAAAACAATAAAATTGAAAGGAGTGCGTAGTCAAGAGAAGTGTCTCTCCTCCCTGCAAAGTATCTCTTAACACTGATATATCGCCAAAAATTGTTTGAAAGAGTTGCCTAAAATAACTAACAATCATGCTAGTGGTCGATTACTCAAATTTTGCAATGTTTCCGTAATTATTTTTAAGAAATGCATTCAGAAACGCTTATATCTGAGAACTGGTATCCAAGGGTCTGTTAACTATTTCCTGTGTCAGAGAATCGGCTTTCTCCTTGTCCTGCTGCCCTGAGCATCCTAATAACATTAGCAAAAAAAGCAGGAATAAAGTACCTAGAGCATGGCTTGAATCTTGAAGGTCAAGATCCAGATCAGTTAAAATATATTAATTACTTCTGAATGGTCTCAAAGAGCATTTGCCGTGTATATTTATGTCAATAAAGCCTTGATGAGGGCATGGATGAAAATTCACATCACACTCCAATTCACCAGGGTACCCAAGTGCGTGTGTCTGAAGTTACAGGGTTCTGAAAAAACAGTCTCGGTCTCCAAGCGCCCGCACTACCTCAGACACCCCCGGGGCTGGGCGAGTGAACCGCATCTCAGGGACAGGCGATGCATCAGTGGCGGGGCGCTCCCTTCGGCCGTGAGGGTCCATGCGAGGTCGGATCCCGCCTCTCGCCAGTACAAAGATGAGGGAGGCTCGGCGTGTGGAAATCTGCCCGTAACTAATACCAGGCCGATTTTTTTTTTTTTAATCGGGAGAGCGACTCGCATATTTAATTCACTAACGAAAGCGGTGTGTAAGTGATGGCTTACGTTAGAACAGATTTTTCTCTCTGCATAAGAAATGGCCACCTTATTCTTTAGGGGGGATTAATAAATGCATCCAAATTCATATACTAATAAATACGTCAGACTACGTCCGAATGTGCTGGAGAAGAAACTGGATCTGATCTGTCCTATAGGGAAATGGTCCAGTAGGGTTTTTCTTTTTTCCAGCTTTGATTTGTACATTTTCCCCCCTCCCCCTCTGCACACACATACACACGGTCACGCATACACTCATACACATGCTGCAATACACGCTGCATATTGTGTCTGCCTACACAAGTTTTCTACTATAGTTGGAAACCTGTCTGTGAAACGCATTGTTTTCACTCAGCCTTTTTTCAGATACACCATTTTATTATGCGCCTTTTAAAATCAAATTGCACTGCAGTACCTGTTTATTCAATTTTCCAGTATTATCTGTTTTCCAGGAGATTCTCGCTCGAGAATAACTGCATCTGAACTGAGCACGGCCATCCATCTGCTTCAGGCGGCCGGAGTGCCTCTCTCCCGCCTGGAGGGGCCGTAGCCGCCGTGCGCCCCCGGGGCCCGGCCCCTCGGCCCGCAGGTGTCCGCGCCGCGCCGCCGCCGCGCTCGCTGCCCTCCGCTCCGCTCCCGCGGCTTGTGCGCCGGGGAGCAGCCGCGCTGCGGGGGTGCCTCCGCTTCATTTGTTCAACAGCATCACGCACTCCTCCTCCGGGATAGACGGGCTTCACCGGGGCCGGTGACAGCGGGCTCTCGGCTGAAAACCACGAATTTAGTTACTGGGGGCTGCCTTTGCCTGTACACCTGGAACGGGGCAGTGCCAAGTCTGATCTCCACTTGCAGAAGTCACTTGTTTTTGACGAAGGAAAACAAGGTTAATGTCTCTGAATCGGCCAAATTCTCCCATCATTCAGGAACGGCCTCTTGAAATCTGCTGGGAAATGTCCCCGGTGTACTGACCCCGCGCTGGTGGCTCTATGGAGAGGTGACTTTGTCCGCGTTTACTGTAACTTCCAGAGGTGTATAATTGCCCTTCGGCCGCTGGTCCTTTCACATCTTGTACTTCATCTACCGTAGCATTTATACATTCAAAATCTACATGGGGCTCGTCGAGCCCGAGCCCTCGGGCCCCGGCCACGGGGGGAACCGATGCGGACACCCACCCGGGCTGCGGGGAAGAAACCGAGTCCCGGTACACCGGGAAAGAGAATCCTCGGTGAGCTACGGGCTTCGCTGGGGCTCTGTGGGGTTCGTAAGGTGGATGTTCATGTTCCCTGGTATAAAATAGCAGAAGTGTATCCTACTGATTTCTTTATTTTTCCCAAATCAAGGGTGTTATAGAAGACATTCTCTCTGGTTCTTGTTGACAAATAAGTCGTGAGCTACCTGACAGTGTCAGTCCAGTTGTTGCCCATATGTCTAAATACCCTCCTAGAGACGTCAGTGCCGTTTAGGAAGAGAATTACCTCAAATGAAAACCAGAAGGAGGAATTTTTTTTTCCTTTTCTTCTCCCCCAAACCCACGTTACACCTGAAGGCAGTAACACAGAGGGAAGATTTTTGTAAATTCAGTATCACTTTCCCCCCCAGCAGCGATCGCTTTACAACGTGACAGGGTGGGGAGGGGTGCGCTCTTTTCTTTCTTTTTTT
>VZRO01007265.1:791600-807018 GCA_013397915.1 Daphoenositta chrysoptera | reverse complement strand
TTTTTTTTTTTTTTTAAACAACACCTCTACTCTTCGATACTTGTTTACATTTTACACAACAGAACGGTTTCTCTGAGTAATGGCCGTGCTCAGAATCACAGCCTGATGCTCCGGAGAGATGAATTGCAGATGAGTTTCCCTTCCACCTTTGGATGAATCTCTGGAGTTTAAATTGTAACAAGGAAGCGGGAAAAAAACACGATGAAAGAGAAGTCCAAAAATGCTGCCCGGACTAGACGGGAGAAAGAAAACAGTGAATTTTATGAACTGGCTAAATTACTACCCCTGCCCTCCGCTATCACTTCTCAGCTGGACAAAGCATCCATAATCAGACTCACCACCAGCTATTTAAAAATGAGAGTGGTTTTTCCAGAAGGTAGGTGGGAATGTCTATTCGCCTCTATTTTCATTCTGATCCAGGTGTCATTTATCACTTTTACGTTAAAAAAANTCTGTCTTTGCAAAAAAAAAAAAAAAAAAAAAAAATTAAAAAAAAGGGAGGTCAATCCTATGGGGTGGTGTGCTCGGAGACAGGGTGACCTCCGCTGTCACTTTTCTCTTTTGTAAATACTTTCCCTTTAGCTCTATGACAGGTTTGGTTGGAGACTTACGGTGCTTTTGTCAACATTTTAAGGCACTGAGCTCTGCTGTGCGTTCTGCTAAAGCAACCCCGGGTTTACTTTTCCCCCAGACTCCCAGTCAAATATGCATCCCCCACCTGCACACGCGTGGCCTAAGAGGGCATGATTCACCCCTATTTATAGTCATTCTGTGAGGGGGAGTTAGTATATGGGTAAATATTTACATAAGTCTATGCAAAGTCCTAAAGCCTTAGCTCAGCTCTCGAGGAAAGGTGCGGTGCACAGGTACAGGACACGCGTGCAGGCGTACTCACACCCAGCCTAAATAAATAAGTCGAGCACACTGAACCACATCACCAGTGTGCTGTGTCTCCTTCTGAGGATCACTAGGGCAGTTTGAGGACGTTAATCGACCTCGGAAAAATTTCGCAGTTTTGCAGGCATATTCAATCCCCCTGCCCACCCAGTGCTGCACAACCAGTGTCCCAGACTAGACATGATTCTCCTCGACAGGCAAGAGTAGACTTCACGTTGACATCCACGGCAGCAACAACAGGCCTATCTAGTAAAAGGAAACTTAAGCGTCTTGCTTTTAAGTAGAATTAGGTTTTAAAGCAACTGTCTTTGGGCTTCTAGATCGGCTACCAAGAAAAACAAACAACACGAAGTTAAAAGAGTCAGAATAAAGTTCTTTTGTGTTCTCACTCTATTGATTTCACAAGATGTACGGGGAAAAAATTTGAAAAAATTCACGAACCTTTTATTTAGATCAACTCGATGGAATTGCAGTCTCTATGAAAGAAAAAGTATCAAGAGCTTTTTTTTTTTCCCTGACGTAATACGAAATTTACTGCATCTTTTGTTGAAAAGTGAGTGTACCTAAGAAACAACGTAATATAGCTGTGTCCCCATGTTCTTTCTGTAGCTGTATCTCGATTCAGTTAGCCTGTATTTTTTTTACAAATCAAGAGTGTGTGTATGGCCTGGTTTTGTTTTGCTTTATTTTTGTCTGGTTTGGTGGTTTGAGGAGTTTTTAAATTTTTTTGTTTTCCCGGTTAAATTTGTGGACTACTAGTACTAATTCTACTTTTTAAAATAAATATGCAATTTGGCAGTCATTTAGACTGGGGGAGGTAATAGCCCCCCCGCTCCAGGTTACAGATGAACATTTATACTTAAAGTCCACGGCAGTAATTTCCAATTCAGTGCATTTTACAATAATTTCTTTAAACAACTTTCCATATTATCGAATCGCTTGTAACCAAAGAAGGGGTTAAATGAAACCTTTAAAAATAATAATTAAAGTCTTCATCAAGCAGCTTTCCTCTTCTATTTGCTCTGCCACCTTGAAGATCATTATGAGGGACAGTAGTCTGTTTCAAAGGAGACGGAGTTGTCCTTTATACTGTCAGCGCATACTTTATAAAAATAAAGCTATTGCAAACCCTGATGCCCGTGATGTTCCTAAAAGGATTATTAGCAATGATTTGTCAACTCCTGCGGTCTCAGTAGGCTACCTTTCTGCGTGATTTCGAGCAGGTCTCGTCAATTACTGGTGCCTATGTAGCGGGTTGTTTGATCAGAAGAAGCATATGGTGTTGCTTGTAGGCTGTGAGTAATCATGGGAAGAGAAGAATAGCTGATCCCCGTCCCTCGGTGGCAGCGCAGGATGCCTGAATGCCCTGGGGAGCCGTGCGGCGAAGCGCGCCGGGGCCGGGGCCGCTGCCGGCCGCAGCAGATGCTAATTTGAGTGCGGAGGCAGAGGGGGCGGCTGAGCGGGGCTCGGGGGCAGCGGAGCCTTCGCAGCCTCATTAAAGGCAAACTGCGCGTTCGAAAGAAAGCAGGCTCGGGAGGGCTCGCCCCTGCGAGGCGCTGCCGCGGGAGGCCCGGCGCCGAGCGGGCTGCAGACCCACGCGGGACCGCCGCCCCCTCACCCCCGGGGCCGCGCATCCCCGCGCGGGGCCGCGGCCGGGGGCGCGCTGCCAGCGGGGCACAAAGGCCCGAGAGCGGGGGTCGCAACGTGGCGTGGGGCCGGGCGGCTTCCCCGCGGTCCCACGAGGGCTCCCTCTCTCTCCCACGTACTTGGAGGAGGCGGGAGCGGGGAGCGCGGCCCGGCTCGGCCCCGGCCCCGCGGGCGTCCCGCTCTCGCCCGTGCCGCGATTCACCCCGAGCCAGGCNTCTCGTCAATTACTGGTGCCTATGTAGCGGGTTGTTTGATCAGAAGAAGCATATGGTGTTGCTTGTAGGCTGTGAGTAATCATGGGAAGAGAAGAATAGCTGATCCCCGTCCCTCGGTGGCAGCGCAGGATGCCTGAATGCCCTGGGGAGCCGTGCGGCGAAGCGCGCCGGGGCCGGGGCCGCTGCCGGCCGCAGCAGATGCTAATTTGAGTGCGGAGGCAGAGGGGGCGGCTGAGCGGGGCTCGGGGGCAGCGGAGCCTTCGCAGCCTCATTAAAGGCAAACTGCGCGTTCGAAAGAAAGCAGGCTCGGGAGGGCTCGCCCCTGCGAGGCGCTGCCGCGGGAGGCCCGGCGCCGAGCGGGCTGCAGACCCACGCGGGACCGCCGCCCCCTCACCCCCGGGGCCGCGCATCCCCGCGCGGGGCCGCGGCCGGGGGCGCGCTGCCAGCGGGGCACAAAGGCCCGAGAGCGGGGGTCGCAACGTGGCGTGGGGCCGGGCGGCTTCCCCGCGGTCCCACGAGGGCTCCCTCTCTCTCCCACGTACTTGGAGGAGGCGGGAGCGGGGAGCGCGGCCCGGCTCGGCCCCGGCCCCGCGGGTGTCCCGCTCTCGCCCGTGCCGCGATTCACCCCGAGCCAGGCGCCCACGAGCGGCCTCCCGGCGCCGCGCCTGTGCCGGAGCTGAGCCCGGGTGGTTTTCCCCGGGACCGCGGGGGAAGCAGCGGGCTCCGGGAAGGCGGCGGAGCAGCTTGGGCTCCCGTTGGGGGTGTGCTTGTCCTTGTGCGGCTGAGGCGGAGAGGATGGAGGGAGGGAAGAAGGGGTGCTAGTCTGGTTTTCCAGTGCCCCCACCCAGAAAAGAAAAAAGTCATTGCTTCTCTGGGAAGCAATAACAGGTAGTGGCAGCCGGGGAAATGACTAGCGGAAAGGACAAGTCTTTCTTGAGCAGGGTAGCAGGAGAAGGCAGGGTAGGGATGTTGGATGGATGTAATGGGGGTCCGTTTGCTTGTATTTCCCTGGAGAGGAAAGCGATACGAGCATCGGGACAGACCCGATGAGTTGGCCAAAACACTGGAGATGGGTAGCAGGAGGCTCGGGAGCACGGCGGAGTGTCATGCACGTTTAAAGAGATCTTGGAGGAGTTAGGATAGAGAAACGTTTTCTCCGTAAGAGCGAGCTGCACTTCCAGAGTAACTCTCACCGCATCTCCCCCGTACAAGAGCGAATTTCCATCTGCCCAGAGAGTGCTTGCATAGAGTTGGTTGTAAATAATCACGTACAGAAAGATATACACTCCTCATCGCTGCGCACACGCGGGGCTGGGGACAGGGCGGACAGAATCGGTGTGCGCTTGTCTGCATATTTTTCTGTCTGAAAGGTCCCTCTAGAGAAAGAAGGTGGGTAGATTTCGGGTTCATTTTGGAAACAAGAGTTTTCTGGGAGTGAAATGCCAGGAGAATCACACACAAAATAAACACGTGGTGTTTCCTTCTCACTCCCAGACATCTAAACACAAGGCAGTGGCACTGGACAAACTTGACAAACCGGGCTGAGACTTCTCTACAAACTCTCTTTCTCAACGGTCGTGCAATTTTCACAAGTTATTGAAAAGCCTGGGTTGTTCTTTCTACCCATAATTTCTCTTTATTAGGTCTTCAGCAGATTATAAACTGTCAAGGACAAAAAGTGCAAGACGTAGGTTTCTTGCACCGTTTCAGTACTAAAACACTTCTCTCCAGGAGGAGAAAGCATATAAGACCTATACTGCCTTTCAGTGATCAGACAACTTTGGAAAGAGTGAATATCTGCTAAATTTCTGAGGATATTAAGGAAGAGTTTTAAGGGTTGTTTGTTTGTTTGTTTGTTTCAAGCAGGACTTCTTAATAAATGAATTCCTGATTTAACGTTCATTATAAATAAAGACCAATATTTCAATTTAACATTAAATAATTAATGGTAAGCAATGTAGACGCAAAAAATAGGTAGAAAAATCTTCAGACTGTCAAAGGACTAAAAGAATTTTCTGCCAAAACCGATGCGATCACTATTACTCTTGTAGGGTAATTCTTCACCAACCTTCGGCAGTATCGAGAAGGGAAGGGAGCAAAAAATTAATAAAACCCAAACAAAAAACCCAAGTGGCACAGCAAATAATTTTTGTTTGGGTTTTGTTTTTCTTTTTTAGTTAGGAATAGTTTAAAGGTTCTATTCTCCTTACGCCAAGAAAGAGGCAAAAGTAGAGTTTGCAGTCTGTCCTAATGGGAAGGGATCGTTTTGGCGCGGAAAGACGTTTGCTTTTCGAGACAAAAGCGGAGACTCCGTTTACATAAACTTTCGCCGAATCAGGATGGTTAACATTTCAATATTGAAACCCTTAACCTTGTTTTATTTTAAGGGGGGAAGAGATCAACAGAAAAAAAAAAATCCGTTTCCCACGTGGATAGGTGATTTAATGCTGTTTTTCTTGCTGCAAAGGGAAATGATTGAGCATTAGGTTTCAATGTTTATTTTCTTACAGAAGTTTTTCTCATTTAAGCGGCAGTTTACTCTCCACGCTGCATCTTTGTTTAATTCCAGTTTTGATGTGAACTTAAAACACGAAGAGCAGAACTAAACTACTATTAGGATTGTTGAAAAAAAAAAAACAAAACCAAAAAACAAAAACCAAAACCCCACAGATTTATGTTGTAGAAAGACTACTTAATAAGAAGAGCGGGGGAAATCGTATTTCCTGTGGAAACGTACGACCTTTTTCATATTGGAGGATATTTTTCAACTTGCATATAAACAGCGTGTGCGTTGGTGCAAATCCTTCCTTCCCCTATTTCTTCGAAATAAGGGCTATTTGAATTTGAATCTTCTGGAGAAAAGAATATGTAGTTGGTGCTAAAAAGTGTCCCTGATTTTTTTTCCCTTCTTCCAGTTTGGACATGATTCAGTTTGTTTGCATTTCAAAGTGCAATTCCACTACCCTGTGTGTGCCAAAATCCTGGTATTTCTTTCTATAGTGAAACAGCCTCAGCATTATTTCCACTATCGTTTTCTTAACAGGGATGTTTGTTTAGTCAACAGGGCTTTTCCTCCCTGTTATTATTATTTTTATAAAGAAAGAGGGATGCTAACTTATCTCTGCTTCAAATGAATACGTGTGATTTACCGAGATAATAAATCTCTACAAAACCTTGCTAATGGCATCCGCAGGCAGTGGAAATGAGCAGGTTTTTTTTGTTTTTTTTTTAGCATAGCTTATTCTATTCCATCTGAGCCCTCCGACGGCGACCCAGTCCTTCACAGAAGCCTCATTTGGCCCAGATTTTGAGTTATCATTAACCACTGCCTGTTAAATTAACTGGGAAATCAGTTCTGTCGGGCGTTAGGCGATGGCAGAACGGAGCGCTGGCTGCAGACGATTTAATTAAATGGTTAATCGAATCAAGATAATTCCTCGATACAACATTCAGTTGCCTTTTGGCTTGCCGGTGACTAGGACGTGCTTCTGTTCCCGGAGCTGTTATTTGTCATTTTCCCTGGACAGCGAGGGAAATGGGGACTGTCTGTCCTGCCTCCCTCTTCCCAGACAACTCCCGTGCCCCTCTTGTCCCTTGGCATTGAGGCGGCAGCAGTGCCGGCGAGGGGCGGTGGCAGGCAGGGAAGGTGCTGCTCGAGGAGCCGCTCACGAAGGTGACATTCTCGCCCTCCCTGCAGAGAGGCTTTGCTGGGCAGGTTGAACGAAGCCGGTGCCCGTGCCCGGGCCGCCCCTCCCCGGCCTGCCCAGCACGGCCAGGGCGGCTTGCGGGGCCCGGCCCGCCTCGCTGCCGCGGGGAAGGGGCGAGCCCCGGGCCGGAGGTGACCGGGGATCCCGCACCCCGCGTCCTCCGTGGGGTCAGCATCCCCCTCGGCGCCGGCGGGCGAGGAGCGAGCTGCTGCTCCTCCTTCTTTAATAACCATAGAGCGGCTCTTGAAAGGGCTAGGCAAAGGCAGCGAAACCAAAGCACACCGAGACGTCCCCGGGCTGCGGCCCCCGGGAGGCGGCGGGGAGATCGGGGAGCGCGGCGGCGGCCGCTGCCCGGAGAGGGAGCTTTGAGGAACTCGTGGAAGAAAAACGCGCAATGTACCTGCTGGTACCCCACTTAGGGAAGAGTCCCTGCGGTTGCCCCGTCGGGCAGGCTCCCAGCAGCGGACTGCCTCCGGGAGAGCCCACCCAGCCTCTCCTTCTGCCCATCCACAGCAACAAGAAAGAACTCCCTGTCTACGGGGCTTTTTCTCCAAGACAGCTTCCCTGGGCCTCGCCGGGCCGTGCGGGGCGGTGCGGCCAGACAGGGGCAAGCCCCCGGATGGGTGCCCAAGGGTTCCCCGGCCCGGGAGGGAGCTGCCCAAAAGGGTCTGCCTCCAGAGAAGCGGGTCTGGAGTTCAGGATGGGCTCTCCACTAAGTGTTTTTAAAAGGGGGCTTCGAGTCGCCCGCTACTGTGAGTCCGGATTGCGCTGAGGTTTCATGACGGAGAGTCCGCTGGGGAAATCGCCGTAACTGCTTTTAAAAGCCGGCAAATCAGTGCAAAGTAGATAAGGGCTTGCATCTTCTGGCCACCCCACCCCCACCGGCCACCCCCGCCCCGCTTTGCTATTGCCAGACAAAGGACGGGGTCGAGATGGGCTCTGCGCTGCAGATGCTCACAGAGGGACAAGTAACCCGGAGATCAACCAGGGCCAAGGAGCTGCCCTGGCTTCTCGGAGTCTCATTTCCCTACGCCTGCCTTCCTCCGTCTTTGACTAGATCAAATTAGAAACGATTGAGGAATTTCTTCTCCCTTCCATGGGACAGCTTCTTGAAACAGTATCGCCACTGGATAGGGACGGTGCCCACACAGCCCCTGGTTCCATTGGCTGTCGACACCAAGGCTTGCATCAATCAAAAGATGAGGGGAAGGAAGGACAGGGCCAAGGCAGCGGAGCGCGGCGGGTCTGGCCGTGCGCCCGGCCTGGGGGCCAGGCTGGCGGTGCGGAGCGGCTTTCTCAGCGCCGGGGCTGGGCACGGCTGGGTGGGACAAGGCGTTCCACAGGGAACCGCCGGTGTAGCGAGCCCATGAAACCGATGGACGTGCTTTTTGATGTGGAAAGCACAATGCCTTTCCACTGGAAAATGCTGAGATAAACGACGAGTCAGCACGCTCGCTCCGCGCAGGTTCCGCGGGTGCAGGCTGGGTAACGCTGAGCGATAGGCTGAATAAAAAGCTTTTCTTTTCTTCTTTTTTTTTTTTTTTTTTTTAATTATTTTTTAAATTATTTTTTACTTATTTCCCCTCTTTTTACCCCTTCCCCCCTCACGACGGTAGACAGTTTCTGGTGGCACAAATAGTTTATCTTCTTAGGAAATAAAGTTCCCCGAGTGAAAGAGATTGTTAGACAGAAAGAAGAGTTTGTTAGGCAGGAGCATATAATCTGTATTTTGGTAAGAGTATCAAATTCATTCTGAAATAAAAGCTCGATCTATTTTAAATTTTTTTTTTCTGCTTGAATAACACAGCTGGGTGATGCCTTGAGCTTATGTTAGACAGTTGCTCATCATTCATTCGCCAAGAACTGACCTAAATGGTGCCTGTGGGATTAGGTCAATTTTAGTGGATCTACTTCGCCTCATTTGGTTACTAATTGGTTTCTTGTTTTATAAATCGAAATCTCATTTTCAGGAAATTACAAAACCCATGCAGCCAGTCCATGGAGGTAATCCGTGGGTCGGGGGTATTTAAATGGAAATGGTTCTACAATGCATCAAGTATTAAGCAACAGTAAAACTTCCCCTCTATTTCCAAATGAAATGTGAGCTCGCTAGCTCCTTAGATCCATAATAGATACATCCCTTCTAAGTCTACTTATGTAAATATGATAAACCAGACCTCGGTGGGGGAGGGGCCGCAGGGAAGAAAGCAAATTTTATCTGCTAAGGTTAATGTGGCATAACTTGGAAATCTTCCAAAACAGATTATGTTTTGCTTTGTCTTCGGCCACTTTAGCTGGGAAAATCCTCTGCCTAAAAACGATTTAGTTATCCTTCCCCTCACAAAGCTGCTTGTTTCTATTCCAAAGCTATTATGCTGTTGGCTCTCCAAATTACAAGAGAATCTTTAGATCTTGTTTCCAAGAGTAATCCTGAAGCAAAAGAGAGAGCTGATTTCCTTGGTTTGTTTTAAATAGACAATCAAAGGATTTGCAGAATTTTCTGCGGTAGGTCAAGTGCAAGAAATCACAGTTTGCCCCCTCAATAAAAGGAAATTGGATGTTAAAACGAATAGACGGGGAGAGGGAAAATTAATGGAGGGGGCTTTCTGTTATAATCTTTAAAAACAGTATTTAAGGGGCATCAGGAGAGGCCGTCGATTTGGGACAGGCTACGATTGGCAAGGAATAGAAATAGTCTCCGACTTGAAAGTGCTGAAAATATCTGGGCAGCACAAAGGATCGTCTCATGTGACAGGATTTCAAGAAGCCAGTTCAGGTAGACAAGTGAAAACGTTTAATTATAAACCATGAGCAGACACAGCCCAGCAGCGCGGGGTTTCCACCTGAAACATAGCGAGGAGCTCAGCGCCCCGTGAAGAACCGCCTTCCCGGGGGAGGTTAACCTGCAAAGCCCGTGAGCTGTTCATTAACCCGCTGGGGTCGGGGTATTTTCCCTTTTGGGAGAAGAGCAATTAGAGCCGTAAACTTCCGTTAATAAGCAACTTAAATCATAGGCGGGCAGTGCAGATTTAGTCTCGAATAAAGAAACCTGTCATTCAGATTTCCCTCCGGGTGGGGGGACGTGGCAAGGAGCCGCCTCAGCGCTAGCGGGCCGTCCTGGCTCGCCAGCAGAGAAACCTCCGAGGAGCTCGAGAAAAACAAATATACCGTGGGCTTTTCTCCCTTTCCCTGGAAGCTGTGTAAGATTCGCCAGCTCCTTCCTGAATACAGGGGGCGGAGGTGATCCTCCATCCTGGCGGCTGGCTCCCCGTTAATTGGCGTGGAGGAATTAATGGGAAGGAGCCCGTTTCTGACTGGCGACCTGGTACATGCTGAGGCTGCAGGATGAGGAACGGGACAGAGAGAATCTCCTGCCTCTGTAGGGCTATGAAGTTAAGGAGGAAGGAGAAAGTGTAGGAGTGGTGAAGAGACAAGTTGTTGTGAAGAGGTGGACGAGGAAGGGGGGAGAAGGAAGGGAAAGGCGGGGACGCGCAGCGCGCACCGCTCTGGCGGTGGGGAGAGCGCGCAGGGGCCGCGCTGGGATGTCCCGCTGGAACAGCGCGGAGGAGCTCGTTAGTTCGGGCCGGCAAACACCTGGGAGAGGCCGGTCAATAGCGAGGGATGCCCGCGGCTGCCTGCTGTCAGCACCTCGTCTGTCTCGAAATAACTGGAAAACGGGGTCTTGCCTTTCCCGAACCCGCATTGCCAGGGTGGGCTCACCCGGCCGACTCGGGTCCCCTTGCCACCTGTACCCCAGCCATCGATGAGGATTTGTAGGTTTTCCCTCCCTTTTACTTTATCGTACTGCTTGTGTATGTCAGAATGAGGCTTATTTCACGGCATAAGCCTCTAAGGTTTTAATTGACCCGTTTAAATTACTTCAGCAACAACACCGTGAAAAGGCATCGTCCATGAATAGTTTTACTCCGGTGAAGTAACTTCCACCTGGCGTTTGTTACTACTCACTTTGCACAGGAGAAAACAAGACGCGTGTAATACATTAGACAAGTCCGGAGAGATTAATTTTTGGAAGGGGCTCTGTGGAAGCACATCACTCCTCCCTGCAGAGGGAACCGTCCCGCCCACCGGAACAGCGGGAGGAGAGATGGAAGGGATAGAGGTGAATCCCAGACAGAGACTTAGTGGGCCGGGAGGAAGGGCGGTCCGTGCCGTCGGACAGTGACTTGTCTGTGGAATCGTGAGGTTAGGACGCTTTCCCTGAAGTTCAAGGGGACAGTTCCCAGTAGCCGAAGGCAGCACTAAAAACCACTCTGCTCTGGCATGCTGTTTCACTTAGGTCTTAAAAATTAACTTCACCGTGAACTCAAAAACAGTATTTGGGTATTTTTCTCTCTGAGGAATTAGATATTGAAAAAAAATGCACAAAAGAGGCTTTTATCTGCAACGAAGACACATCTAGTTTTCCGAAGATTGTATGTATATATGTTTTAGAGTGTATACAAGGAAAGAATTTTCCCCCCATCACGCCCACACGAGTCAATTTTTCATCTCCTGACCTTACTTTTTTTGTTTGTTTGTTTGTTTGTTTGTCTTAAATAACAGGACTTGGAGAAGCCTGGGGCCACTCCAGCCGAACCAGCCCACTGGATAATGTTGGACGGGAACTGGGATCCCATCTTTTGCAGGTACTGGTCTGGAAACGACAGCCATATGGTATTAATGATTAAAGAAATAACTCCCTCTTCTGAGCTTTTAATTGCCACCTTGACTAATTTTTAACTCTTCAAGTGTTTAATAGAAAGGTAAGCAGGAGGGGAACAACTTCAGAAATGCGAACCACCGTGACTGAATGTCGTGTGTTTTACTGGGGCTGTAGCTTGGTCCCTGTGAGTCCTGTGCCTCAGAATCGTCTAACACTGGGTCCACAGCGAGGGATTCACAGGGTGTCCCAGGCTGCCGAGGTACAGGAGCATGACTTTTCCCCAGTTTATTAACAAGGTGAATATGATCGATGTTCTGAAGCTCAGAGTGGTGTGGCAGGGAGAGGCTCTAGCGGCAGGTTAGGGAAGGGTGTCCGGGACAGAAGGGCTGGGGAGGCATCGCAATGAGCAGAGACACAAATCAGGTAGCACACGTCTGAAAACTCACAGTGCTCTGAAATACTTAAGAATATTAGTGGTGACCGTCACCACGTGTTTCTGGTGGAATCATGTGGCCTTTGGAGGGCCTATATTGTTGTTGGTACACCCAGAATCCCATCTGTGTCTGCTGAAATGTACCTGACGAATTGTCTTATTTACACTGCGGAGAGTTTTAGATTCCCTTTGATCTCTTAAATACTCCTTACAAAATATACAAGCACTAACCCCCCTGTGACATTTGAAATAGGATAGGAGTATTCAGGATTTCTGAGACCCATATATAATCTCCAGGTAGCCAGGACCTCTTCTTAGATACTTCCAAGGTACATTGCATTACTTTTGAGCTCGGCCCCTCTGAGAAGTGGGTTGTATCTCAGGGGTCCAAGAGCTTTAGAGGGATCCTTGTGCAAGACTTGCCCATTTCCTTCCAACTTTTTGAATAATCAGAGCCTGAGCATCAACGCCTGTTTGCTAGAATAAATCAGAGGGACAGGTATTTCACGGATCTATCTTCTGCAGACGTTGGACGGTTTCATATTTGTCGTGGCTCCGGATGGCAAGATCATGTACATCTCGGAGACTGCCTCGGTGCACCTGGGCTTGTCACAGGTACGCTGGGGGGTCTGCTAGCCCCTGTGCTTGCCTGCACCACCCCCCCGACTGACAGACAGGAGAGGGTGCGCGGTGTCGGGTGTGAGCCCCCCTCCTCCTTCTCCTCCTCTCTCACAGGTAGAGCTGACGGGCAACAGCATTTACGAGTACATCCACCCCGCCGACCATGACGAGATGACGGCGGTGCTGACGGCGCATCAGCCCTACCACTCGCACTTCGTGCAGGGTAAAGTACACAGCCTCCGCCCCCGCCTGGCCGCCGCGGCCGCGTAGGGGACGGCGCAGAGCCAGCGGAGCCTGTGGCTCACCCCACCTCTACTTTTCCCCCATCCAGAGTACGAGATCGAGAGATCCTTCTTCCTGAGGATGAAGTGCGTCCTGGCCAAGAGGAACGCGGGCCTGACCTGCGGGGGCTACAAGGTGCGTGCCCGCGGCCAGGATCCCCGGTCCCCGCAGCACCAGCCTTCCCGTGTTCCTGTGCCGGGAAGGCGGGGAAAATGGGGAGAAAAGAGAGGGTGAGACCTCTACTCGAGTGTGTTTTCCCAGCCCAAGACTCTTTCATGTGGTTCATTTATCTCAGAGTTTCAGGTTGAAGAGCTCAAACCACAAAACCAAAACCAAGCAACCGAGTTCCCCTTGACGTTTGTTTGGGGGGCTTTTTTTTTTTTTTTTCTCTTTGAACCGAACCTCGCACAACCACTGAGGTTCCCTGTGGCAGCTTTCAGGTGATACAACGGGAGCCCTGGGTTAATTTGTTTCTTTATTAGGCAATTCGTCAGCTGCAGGGGTAGCTCTCCTAGTCAAGGGTTTTGCCCGGGTGCTTCACATGGTTCTGCTCGGGTCTCCTCGGTCAGGAGAACCCCATCTCTCTCTCCTACCTCCTCGCTGCTTTGTGTCAGCCGCACAACGCCGAGGAGCGGGTTGTACCCATTACCCAAGGAGATGTCGTGTCACGGTGTACTGCAGACCAAGAACATCTGCTGAAGTAACTCCAAGAAGAAACATCTTAGTAACAGAGAAGTAAGAGTAGAAGTCGACAGCAGTCACCTGCAAGGATAGGTTTAGGAGATAATACTTAAATCAAAGGTACTTTTTGGCGATGGATTGCGCCTGCTCCATCTATATAACAGACGTATCTTACACACGTGACATATGCACACATGTAAACCCTTTCACTCACGCGCATACACTCTTCATCACAAAGTTGTAACTGGATTGGCACTTCCGAGTCTCTCCTTTTTAGAAGAATAATAAAAGAGCAGTTAGGAGGTGGGCCAAAAACCACTTAAGCCAGTGGAAAAAAAAATCTCGTTGACTCTAATGGGCCTGAGATCAACGCTGAACTCTAGTATGGGAAAATAAACTCAACCCCGATAGAACCGCAGAAAACTCCCAGACGGTGCCGCTTTGCCGGGGCAGAGACGCAGGTCAGCAGCTCCCGGGAGCCCGGCAGCCTCCTGGGCACCGGCAGAGCGGAGTGGGGGCTATTGTCCGGGCCCCCTTCGTGGGGAGGGACGCCTGTCTCAGCACACCCTTCCCCCCTGCTGGGCAGCCGCCAAGCTTTCCTGTGTCTCCGGCAGGTCATTCACTGCAGCGGGTACCTGAAGATCCGCCAGTACAGCCTGGACATGTCCCCCTTCGACGGCTGCTACCAAAATGTTGGCTTGGTCGCCGTGGGCCACTCACTGCCGCCCAGCGCCGTGACGGAGATCAAGCTCCACAGCAACATGTTCATGTTTCGGGCCAGCTTAGACATGAAGCTCATATTCTTAGATTCCAGGTAGAGCTGGGGTTATTTTCAAATCTATTCCCCTAGCCCGTCCCTGCTTCCCCAGGCCTCCTCTCCTGTCCCCTCACCCACTTACATTTGCTGCTGATGTCTTTTGCAGGGTAGCCGAGCTCACAGGTTATGAGCCCCAGGACTTGATAGAGAAGACCCTTTACCACCACGTCCATGGCTGTGACACCTTTCACCTGCGTTGTGCACATCACTTATGTAAGGAGACGGTCTTCTTGTTAAAAACCCTGCTCCCCGTCTTCTCCCTTTGCAGGTGGACTTTGGGGTTGCTGGGATTTACCTCTAGGTTGGAACGTGAAAAGCCAGCTCTCTGGAGGGCAGAACAAGCAAAACCTGCTTCAGGCTTTAGTGAAACAAGGTTAGACAGCTACTGAATTCTGAGCTGGATGCAGGTGGCAAACGGAAGGTATTGGCAATGGAAGACTATTTTTCCATCCTCATCTTTTGGTTGTAGGACAAGAACTGCCCTGCACAAATCTCAGGCCCTCTGTTCTCTTCAAATTCTGGTTAGGAAAACCCTTTTTTTTTTTCCTGCTCCAAAAACCCATGTCAGTGAAATTCAAATACTTTTGTTCCACTTCCACCAAGTCTCACAAACCTGTGTATCTAATTTTGACATCAGTAGTGAGCCTGATTCGGAGAGATGTACTTTATTCTATTTTACTGTCATGATGACATTAACACACGGATAGATGAATAAAAAGGATATTAATTTCCGGTAAGTTTCCTTAGAGAGTGTAAGGAGAAGAGATAAAACCCAAAGACAGATTTATAGAATAAAATCTCGATGGGTATACTACAGGATGGGGGTGTGTGGGGTTCAGTTCCCGTAGCCAACCACACACACACACACACACATACACACACCGGCCCTAACAATCTCCCCGATAAGCCTTTGATAACTATCTCAGGTACTGAGATCAGCCCTGCCCGGGGGGCTCCACCACTCTTGTCCCCGTCGCTTCCCCATGTGCCTCTAAGGGGTTCCTAACCCCTCTGGTCTCCCACAGGGCTCTGGGGGGATTGTGCGCCCGCTTCCCGGGGCTGATCAAACCAGAGGCGGGAGCCACGCTGAGGCTCTCCTCGCTTTGTCCCCGCAGTGCTGGTGAAAGGGCAAGTGACCACCAAGTACTACCGCTTCTTGGCCAAGCACGGCGGCTGGGTGTGGGTGCAGAGCTACGCCANACCGAGCGCCCGCCGGGCACCCGCGGCTGCGCCCCGCTCTGCCCGGGCCCGCCGGCTCCTCCCTCCCGCCCGCTCCTCTCCCCCTGCCCGGCTGGCGCTGCTGAGCCCCCTCGCCGCCGCACTGACCAGGGCAGCCTCGCCAGGTCTGCTCGGAAACACTTGGAGCGCTTTCATCTAGATGAAGGGTTTCCCGTCTGTTTCTTTCTCTTTCGAGAAAGCAAAAGATTTAGAGGTTTATCACCCACATATTTTGCT
>VZRO01007265.1:688019-790392 GCA_013397915.1 Daphoenositta chrysoptera | reverse complement strand
GTGCTCTAAAATGGGTTATTGCACCTGCATGAAAAAGTAAACATTTTGGCCAGCACTCTGCTGTAGTGAGTAAACTGCGATTCCAGTTTAAAGAAAATTTATTTTATTTTATTTTATTTTATTTTATTTTATTTTATTTTATTTTATTTTATTTTATTTTATTTTATTTTATTTTATTTTATTTTATTTTATTTTATTTTATTTTATTTTATTTTTATTTTTATTTTATCTGATACGGGGTGTAATACACTGTCATTTCCTTAGTTTTATTTTGTATCAGCAGTGACGTTATAACTTCTGCTCTAGCTATTTTGCACATTTGTATGTCCATTTCCCCCCTACCAGTCCCTCTCTGTATTTTTCGCGGTTTATGTTTCCCAGTTCAGTCCAAGCACCTGCTCTGAGTGATCTGGGAACCGCAAAGACAGAAGTTAGTGCATTGTAACGCTAAGAAACAGGGAACCCGAAAGCAACTAGCATGTTGGAATGGTTTTAGCTCCAGAAACGCTACGGTTTTCTATGATCATTTGAGATGCGCTTTGAGGGCATCTATGATCATTTGAGGGCGCTTCCCTTTTCTTTAATCCCCAAAGCGTGAACATCAGTCACGGAACTCTACCTCAAATGATCCGAGTCGAAATGAAGCATCCCAGCGGACCTGCTGAAAGCACAGCTGGGCATCTGGCAGGATCTGTCCCTTGCTTGCCATGGCACGCGAATTTCAGGCTGGCGCGGCAAGCAGGGAGTGCGCTGGTACCCTGTGGGGGCCGGTCAGACAAACCCCTCGGAGCTGTGTCGCAGCAGCGTGACAGGTTGCACCATGTGCCGCCCTGCCAGCCCCCCGGCTGTCACCGGGGGCAGGGCGGGCAGCCTGTTCGCAGCCCGCTTGCACCTTCACAGCCCCGCTGCTCCGGTGCGCCTCGACCCGCGGGGGCGGCCGCCGGACAGCCCCTGAGTGTCCGGGCTCCGCGCCCCGGCAGGAACTCCCTGCCGCCTGGGAGCTGGACTCGGAGTGCCTCAGCACTCTCTTCCCAAAACGGCGCTGCAGGGAAGACGATTTCCCCCTCAGGAGCTGTACCCAAACAGGGCGACTCCTCCTCTTCAGCTGAGTTATCCTTGGAGGCAGCGTATTTGTACTCTGGTGCATGTATATGGATTTTCAGAACCTGTTTGCAGCCAAACTGACATGTAGGAGGATTATAGCTGTTCTTTCAAGATTTCCCCTGGAGAATGAAGTTACACCACAGGGAAACTTCGTTATGCCTTGGTGTAAGCCTCTAAGTCTTCCCTTGCGCTCTTGGCTCAATTGCCTCGACTGTGAAGGATGGTGGGAGGGCAGAGAGGGAGCCAGGCTGGCTAAAGGAGGGATGCTGGAAGTTGGGAGGTCCAGCACTGGCTGCAGCAACTGCCATGTGCTGCTGAGGGCTGCAATGCAGACACTGCCACTGCATAAAAGTCTAGTTTTGGTATGCTCAGGTCCTCGAGGTCTCATCATGCCTGGCTGGCTTTTCGTTGGGGCACTTGCTTCTGCAGCAGGGCTACCACTGCTGAAATTGCTGCCCTGCCTCCAAGAGAAGGGCGTAGCTTCAACTGAATCATTATATTATCATCATCATCATCATCATCATTATCATTATCTTTCTTCTCTGGCTAGTCAGCCATTCAGAAGACATACAGGGAAAACAGGCCCTGCAATTTGCCAGGTGACTGTAAGCAGAGAAAGGTCTGGCTTTTTAAAAAGTGGGATGAAGTCAGCCTCTGAAATGGATAACCTGAGATGGAGGGAACTGTTGGGGAAAGGCTCATGGTGGCAGAGTTGGCCAGGGGAATACTGAACTCCTACCTAGAGTGGGCTTAATTGTCTTAATGAGCTATTCAGAGTCAACATGTTATCACTTAAATGAGGAAGGCAGGAGGGCAAAATATAGAGGACAATATAAGGTTACAGGGACTTGTGGTTTTCCTCTGGTATGAGGATGGCTCTACGGCAGGAGGGCTGGGCAAAGGTCCCATAGCACTCAAAATCTGCAAGTGTTTAATGTACTTTATGCCAGTATAAATCTCATAGAAACTGCACTTCTTTAAGGACAACATTGGATTTTTCCAGCAAACCAAGAGAGGCTGGGATGAGCAGTATGTGTGTGACCTCCTGTGCTTTGCCCACCCAGCAGTGGGTGTGTGGCAGAGCCCCTGGTGCAGCTCCTGGCAGAGGGATGGGCACAGGTGTACCCACCACAGCCAGGTCATGTTATAAACCCAGCAGGGAAAAACATGCTCACAAAAGAGAAATACAAACCTTTTAACATTGACTCTTGCGTGTTTAAGATGAGGAGAAAGCAAGAGGTGAAAACTAGTGCTTTTGTGCTTTGAAATAACAGAATCACACATTTGGGGTTGCAGGGAAGAACTTGAAAGGTGGGATGACTCCTGCTGAAAAATCCTTTGAATACAGGAAATTTTGGTCTTTTTGAAGGGTGAATCACAAAAGGGGTCCTAAGCTTTGGAAGATGTAGTGCAGGTTTTTGACCTGCTATGTCTCTGGTCCTCTCACACAGTTCTTCTTCACTCAGGTAAAGCCCCAGGGTTTTTTTTTCATTTGTTTGTTTGGTCATGGGATAAGGAGCTTTTCCTCACTATTGAGAGGAACCTGAGTGCTCAGTTTTAGAAAAGAGCAGATACTGAGTGCCATAAGAGCCAAAATGATCTGGAGCAGTTTCAGTGCAGGCTGAGCAAGAAGAACAAGAATCTTTACTTTGTAGCTTCCCAGCTCCCTTGGATGATAGTGATGATGAAAAAGAAAAGATTGAGAAAGAGTTTATGCAAAAAGGATCACACATGCCCCAGTTAAGAAAATTAAAAAGAGGTCATTTTAATTTTCCGTAAATCCCAAGTTGAATGCTAGGCTTGAGAACAAATGTTTGTAGTAAGTATATATGCTGAAATAAATAAGCACGCTGGCAATGGCATTACAGCAACAAGAGGAAGGTGATTTTTTTTTTTGTGTAATAGCAGTGTATCAAAAATTACTATAAATGACCTTTAAGGACTCTGTCCTTAAAGCACACATATTTGGTCTTCATTGTATTCCGCTTTGGATATATGAGTATAGACACAGAATATTTATTTCTTTTCTTATTTGTTCTGTACACACAGTCACCATATCATTGATCATTAGCTGTGCATGTTTATCACATAAAGGGACTCAAGTATGAGTCAATTAATAGAGCAGGAAACTGCTGAAGTTTATATTTAGATCGCAAACAACCTTCCTTTAAACAAATGGATAATGTGAAGTGCAAATCCTTTGACTTTCTGAGTACCAGTAAATATTATAATAATTTATCCCCAGACAAAGCTAGAGAAGATTTCCTATATACATTTTGTTGTCCTTTAGCATTTAAAAGCATAGAAATAATGGTGACATATACAGATAACATGGATTAGGTAGATAATTGTGACTAATCTCTGTTCTAATGATATAGCAGGTATTTGATGGAGTTCCAGTTGACCTCTTCATGTTGCATTGTGTAACTGGCTGATTAGAAACACAAATTAAATGCAACTAATTTGAAAGATTATTTCACAAATAACTGCCATATTGACAAATGTTTTACCTAACAATGTGGTAAATGCAATTTAGAATAAATTAACCATTAATTGTATCTACACACTTAATCTTTAAGATATTATTACTATTCATAGCTTTGTGTACTACCAGATTTGAAATGATGGTATAAGAAAGGTGCTATCTTTATGTGTGATGGCTCAGACTTCAAAAACAGTCCTTCCTGGCATAATAAGTGGGCTTTAGGGAATTTTTTGTTTCATGCGAAAAAGCTCTCCCCATATTTGTGGGCAGTTACAGTTATGTATTTTCATAGCTTTTCATAGAAATCCTGGTTTTGTCTTTTCTCTGGTAGATCAAGTCTCACCTCCGTCTCTTCCTAGTCAGTGCGAGAATCCACAAACTGTGTTTGCACACCCAGAGGTCTACCTTTCTTGAGCATTTCTCTCAAATTGGGCTATTTGGAATTGCCACAGAGTTCTTTCCTTAGTCACAGGTAGATAAATGTTCTCTTGGATCTCTCAAGTGTGGGATGGATTGGGTAGGACAGGGAATACCCTGGGAAAGCTACCCTTCCTCGTATCATTAGCGTAATTAGTACTACGAATAAGCTTAGTTATTCAACTTAAATACTGAGATAAGGTTCAGTGATTTTAACTGGATAATGTTTGGGTTTTTTTCTTAAATAGTTGTAAGGAGTAGCAACAAATTTGACTTTCTGTTTTTCCTTTATATTTCTTTGTATTAATGGGAACTTTTTCCACTTGCCTAGTAGTGCACAGAACTGAGTCCTATTTTTTCTGTTCCATCTGCAATGTGCTTTTCCTAAGCCTGGAAAGCCTACCATCATTCCCATGATTTGATTAGCAATGCAAATACATAGACGAATTGTTTTAATAAATCAAAATGTTTGGGAAGCATATGGAAGAAAAAAAAAAAAAAAGGATTCCTCTTGAACTACTCAGTCCAGTATTCTGTTTGTTCACCATAAGTTTTTATTACAGACTTGTCTCCCTGGAACACTGTTTATATATTTCTTGCAAATAGGAGACAGGCTTTTCCAGGTGTCCACAATACATTTCTGCAGTTCTTCTTTGTTCATGTAGGGGCTTTCTTAGCTACCATTTGTTTAATTCACTCCAAATTTCTATGCTTGTATTTAAACCAGGTGACTGTAATGGCCAAGGCACTAAACTGTGGGCCAGAGCCGAGAGTCACTGTTCACATGAAGGGTTTTATTTGCTAGAGTAAGGATTAAAGGACTGCAGCTCAGACCTACAGAAAAAATCCCTCCAGTTGTTAGTTTAAATGCGTGCATGCTGAGAATCTCACATGGCATGAAATTCAAGGTTGCAAAAAAGTGTCTTTATTTCAAGGAAGAAGAGTGACTTCAAATACTTTCCTCTTCATCATTTTCCCATTCAGTGTGTGGCTACTCCAGGCCTTTGGAAACACCCTTCTCTCAAATAGTGAGTTCCAGATCTTGTAAAATGTTTGTCTGGGGCTGAGACACATTCAGCAGGGGCAATGGCTGAAGCAATTACTATCTCCAGCTGTCTGTCTCACTTCACTGATGAAAGGTACAGGGCCTGCTCCAGGGACTCTTATTCCTAAAATGCCATGGTTTATGGTTTAAGGTAAACTGCCACAGATTTTACTTTACATGGAAGCATTGTATTGTGCACTGTAGCACAGCTGTTCTTGCTAGAGAGGTTGTTCACACTTTATCCTAGCTCTGCCCTTCTGCACTCTGAATGGCATAAACGTGGCTTGTGAACGTCACTCCAGCAGCTGGAGTGCTCCAGTCCCCTTTGGGGGTCAGTCTCAGTGGTCCTTCTACGTGGCAGAGCAGGGGAGATCGTAGACCATGGAGCTTAGGGTTATATTCACTCCTCTGTGATAGTTCAGAGAACTGAAGAGGCAGCTGGAAGAGTGTCTGCTGGTTTTACTACACCCTGTTTGTATCTTGTCTAGGGGCTGTGTTAGTAGTTGTGCAGAAGAGACATGCCAAGCAGTCCACTGCTATCAAAGGATTCCCCTCCACTCTCTCACCCGCTTAATACTCTGCATAAAACCGGATGCAGAACTGGCTCCTGATCTCATAACATCAGCAGCATGTTCCTTAAGCAGGCTTACAATTTTACTAGCTCTGCTTCTGTTTCCTTAATCTGTTGCATGTTTGCTCTTGTTGCTCTGTGCTGCATCTCAGTACTGCTGCCATTCCCATGTTGTTTCACTGTAATTATCATGAGGTACAACAGGTGTGATGTTACTAAACTGTTTCTGAAGCAAGGTCTTCCTGCTACATTATGTTGTTCTTGCTAGTTTTTATTCGTACACAAATGTGGCATTTTGACACAGCCTAAATTAAGTGTTAACAAATAAATCTCCTTTGTCCGTTCAACAGTGGCAAGTATCTGTTTAAAATCTAATTCTCCTTCCCTCACCTCTCTTTTGTACTTTACAGTGTGGGCCAGGCTCCAGCACATGTGTTCATACTCAGTGGGTTACTTCAGAGGCAGCCCCTTTCACTTTGATGACACTATTTATGGAGGCAGGCACTGCTCTGTGTGAACAAGGGTACAGCATCTGACCCTTCGGAAGGCTTGGGATGGCTGAAGTCTGGAGTCAATCTCATGATCTTTAACACAGTTAGATGATTTATTCCTGTTGTTGTCTTTTGTTATCATCCACTTAGTGCAATTAAATTGCAGAAGTCCTGGTTTACTAAAGCGCTTGAGCACATGTCAGGCTCTAAAAGTGCTTAGACATAACTTTCAGTACACGATTATATCCTGGTGAATTCAGTTTTGAAATTAAAAAACCCTTAGGCACACGCTTGTAAATAAGAATATTCCTTGGCTTTGCCAAATAGAGATGGTTTGAAGGACGTATTTTGTTACTGTGTTGAATTGGGGCCTAATGGAGAACAGCCGTAGTTTTTCAGCTACAAACCACTGTGTATAAATCTTGGGGACAGCATGTTGAAAATAACAGCTATTTTCCGCAGAAGCTTCAGTGCAGCTATGGAAACTCAAATGCCTGGCTAGCTAAAGTTTGGCTATACCCATAGCATTGTGCAGATATTTTGACATAACCTAGAATGAAGACCTTTAAACCCATCCAGCATTCAATGTTCTTACATCTGTGCTGTCAGTGAGGAAGCAAACATGCCCTGAAGGCACACTGTTCCCAAGCAGCCTGTACCTTTGATTGTCTCTGTACTAGGTTTGGCAGCTGGTAGCCTGGGCTGCTGCTATAGAAAACTCTCTGACTTTGGCCCTGCATTGCTGAAATCCACACAAAGGCATTGCATGCTATTTTTCTCTTGCTGTTTCCAAAGACTGTTTTGTACACAGAACAAAATAATAACCTTTAATGACTGCTTCACAAGGCCTAGCTCAATGGAGTATTTGCTCACAGAAAGGCTGGATTTGGGGATAAATAGCTTGATAGCATCCTCCCCTTTGCAGCCAAACTTCTGAACAATGTTTGGCCGCAAAATAATTCTGTTGATCCTAAGCTTCTAGAAGGATAGTTAAAGTGTCATCTTCCAAAAGATAATCAGCCTCCTTAGTGCTCTCTGCTCTGTGAAAAACAGCACAAAGTCACCACAAGCACAGCAAAGCTCATACAATGTGACATACTGGACTCAGCACAAACAAAATCAAGTGCTCAGTTGCTCCAGGTGCAGATTGGCTGTAGTGTTGGTCAGAGGATAGTTGTAGGTTGGCAGTGGAGTTGATTGGCATGATGCTGTGGACACTTTTATGGGAACAATAAGAGTGTCTCTGCTTAGTCAGAGACACTCCTAAGCATCCGGAAACCCTTGATGAATATGCATATGGAGCAGGGACAACAGAACGACTAAAGCCAACTAAGGCCCCTGACTGTTTCAGTCAAAGCTATGATCAAGAGGACAAAGGTACTAGATTAAGGCTTCTGAAGAAGACCATAGCTAGATATTATTGTGTTTTATTAAATTATTTAAATTTATTTTTTGAGAATTTTTAGATATACCTATTAACTATTTGATTACCTATGAACACTCGACCCACTGGAGACTTAAATAAGCAGGATTTTTACATGGGCATGCATTTCTTGAACTGTACATGTTAATGTAGAGTTTTTGTTATCCTAACATTGTCAAAAAGGAATAATTGTCATTAAAAAAGCCTTCTGAATTTGCTAGAATATGTGGGGTAACAGCAGTTGTGCAAGAGATGGGGGTTTAACTTATTCTGTGGTCCAGAGAGTCTAGGGAGTCAAGCAGGTTATCCTGCAGTAGAGGTTTGGCTGTGGACAGGAAGGAGTTAAAAAACAGTCTGATTCTGGTACAAAAAATGAAATGAGAAACCAGGTATATTAATTTGAAAATAAACAAAAAGCCATTCTCCCCAAAAACCAAAATTCCCATACAAGTCCTTCCTCCCCTTACCTTCCCTAAAATTTTAGCAAAAGAGGGGAAAGATCGGTTGAAAAGTAGTTCTTAAGTATTATAACATGGTTTTTTTTCTTACTGGCACATGACAGCCCTCAGAGGCAAAGTGGTCTCCCTTGGCCAAACCTGAGGAACTCTGCACCAGTGAATCAGAAAGATTTTTGTTGTAGAAAATGATTGCTTCTTCTAAGGAAGGTGAAAGTCTTATGACAAGAAAGGACTAATCTGATGAAAGAGGAAGGGATCTGCTGTAAATGGGACACCCTACCAGATGGAGTTCAGGAATCTTTTTGCACTCAACAGGCCTTTTTACTGTGGGGTGCAGCTGATCAGAACAAGCAGGGTGGAATGATGGGGAAGTTCATTATGTGGCATGCAGATAGAAAATTTCCCAAAGAGGAACAAATAGAATGAACAGTAAATAATTTTTCTAGCACATATTTTTTCCTCAGGTAATTAATTCCCAGATCACAGAAGCTTATCCAGAAAGTCATCACAGAAAAGCTAATTAATTTTTTAAGTGTTCACCTTAGGAAGATTGTCATAACAAAAGCTTTGATTATGGGGAACACAGAGGAGTTGAGAAAACCTAAAATATCACGAAGATTTACGGTAAATTATTAAAAGTAATGACAGCAAATTTTCAGGACCTCTCTTCACAGTTTCAGCAGAACTGAAGTATGAAACTGCTTAACTACTGTGGTAGAGTGTAACACAAGAACAGTGATACAGAATCAGAGACATGGTGATAGTGACCATGGGAAATACTTTGAAAGGAGGTTAAAAATAGGACAAGCATGCAGTCATGTTTCCCCAGCACTTTCTTCCAGTCTCCAAGAAGTTCCAGTGTCTTCCTAGAAAGATGTGAGATCTTTGAATGTATTAGTTGTCAGTATTTTGTGGTTTTTTTTCCTCCAGAAATTCACCTGTTTACTTTTTGACACCGTGTGGGCTTTTGCCAAGGTTAAGCAAATGTGGTAATAAAAGCCTCCTTTTTCTTAATTCATTTTATAGCCCATATTTCTTGCATTGGAAGAGGAAGTGCAAATATGCTTCCTACTCATGTCTTCCTTCTCTACGCCACTCACAATTTACTGGTCTTGTTTTGTTCCCCCAGTCACCTGTTTTTCAGCCTGAGGAGAATCCTTAATTGTTTCTCATAGAAAGGCTGTTGCAAGCCCATCATCCTTGCTATCATATTCTGTGCTTTTTCAAGTTTTCAGATAAGATGGTCAGAGCCTACAATGTTTGAAATGTCCATACATGAGGGGTTTATGTTGTATAATCCTTATTTTTATAGTCCTCATCTTTATAATCCTCATTTACTGCATAATTATGCCGTGATGTGCATTTTCTTACACACAGGGCAGTCTGTGTTATATCAGTGACCTCTCTGCAATGTGATGCTTCTTTCATTTGTGAAGCATCTCAATTTATGTGGTGAATCACATAGATTAGAGGATTCTTCCCCAAAATGGGGTTCAAGAATACTAGTTTTAGAAAGAAAAATCTGAAAGTAGGGTTTTAAGACCATACTTAAGCCTTATAGAGAAGCATGTTATATATGCCGCTAATAACTTGGAGTTTATAGGTACGTAATTGTATTTTTTGCTATTAAACACCCAGATACAGGATTTTTATCCACTTTTGTGCCAGCTCTCCAGATACTATTACAAAAAATAGAGCAGTCAATCTTTAAAACATCTTAGCTGGTTTATCTGGTCTCCCTTGCCATGAGGGGACAGGACTAGTATGAAGCTCTTGTCTCTAAAAAAGTCTTTGGATTGAAAATGAAAACATCCAATGACCTTCATGAAAATCAAGAGCAGTTCCTGTTGGTTCTCCTTATTACTTAATGTGCTGTAAAAATCCTTAGTGATTGAAAACTGTTAATGTATAGTCTCTGCCAAAAAATCAGCAGCAGCCTCTGAAATCCTTCAAAGGCATATCATACCGCTATCTAGTGTGCTATTTCCAATAATTTCTGCTCCGTTAGGTACACAATAACAATGGTATTACATGTATTCAGTCAAATATTTTTATTCATAGAATACATATCAAATTTATTTTAGCAGTTTAAATAAGTGAGTTTAATGTCTATTTAGTCAAGCATTACTGTAGTGAGGACTTCAGTAGATTAGAAATAAATGAATCCAATTAAAGAACACGTCTGTGAAATTTGATATGTCATAGGCATGAATGAGCTGTTTGCACAGCAACTGTAAAGAAATCATTAATGATTAACTATCTAGAAGAGGTTTAATCAAGGATAAATGGTATAAGACAGTTAAAAACATTTGCATTGAATATGCGGAGATTCTGAAATAATAAAAGAATGTTTTGCATCAAT
Source organism: Daphoenositta chrysoptera (assembly GCA_013397915.1). Taxonomy (NCBI): domain Eukaryota; kingdom Metazoa; phylum Chordata; class Aves; order Passeriformes; genus Daphoenositta; species Daphoenositta chrysoptera. The sequence continues at coordinate 780,036 of VZRO01007265.1, read as the reverse complement.
AGTGACATGGGTACTCTCGGGAAATGTATTTTCTGTTATCTGTGGTGACGTGGAGTTAGGGGCTGAAGCTGAGAGTTAGCTTAGTAAGGTTAGCTATCATGCATTGATAGAAAGAGGTTGTTCCTTCCAAGAAAAAGATGAAATTTAACGGGTCAGACAGACAAAGATATTTTGCCAAATATGTGTTACTTACAATAGCTTCTTGTTATCCTCATCTTCAGAGCTAATATTCAGCAAAGTTAAGGTAGGGATTCTCAGAAGTGACCAGTGCTGATTTTAATGGCCTAGGAAGTCTAGTAAATAAAGGCAAATACAGGTCTCATTTTTGGATCCAAAGATGGTGAGGCATGTAGTTTGGAATGACAAATTCTACCTTCAGACTGCTGAAAAATCTGCCACATCATGATTATCTAGACGCCAGGATGTTTTATTTAACTTCAACTGGCAGTTAGATGAGTGCATTCTAAGTGCATATCATGGAATATATAAAATTTCTCTCACCGTAGTTGTCTAGAGGAAGTCCTCAGACTTTTGTGTTAAATGATGTACACAGGAAAATTTTTGCTTCAAATTTTCTAAATGTACAAAATAATTTAATTAAACTTCCTGGTTTGGATTGCTTTGTCTCTAAAAACAAATATGGAAACACAATATAATGTAAGAGAATCTCATGGCTGGAGAGGCTGTAAAGTTTGACTCAACAAGATGTAAACAGCCACGGCTGTTTGTGCTATTTGTGGAGATAAATGGGTGCCTGTAACTTATTGAAGGGATCTAATACACAGAACTCACACTTCTCCAAGTAGATGTATGACTTAGCCACTAAGTGTACTAATAATAAGCAACCACTTGCAAGATTTCTGGAGGGTTTTTCCAATTACTTTGATGAGCAGTAGGTCAGCCCTATATGGGGCTATCCATTCAAGAAGATTTGTAGAGGAGGTTTGCTAAGATCGTCCCGATTACTGATAGAACTGAGGCAGGGAGTAACTCTGAGGTTGTACAATTTCATGTCAGCTGAGTTTCATAACAAGCAGTGAGGTTCAACAGCTTTTTTCTTACTTTGTCCTGAAATGTCACTTCCTGTATGACCCGAGTAAAACCTCCTTATTTTGACTGGTTCTGAAAGATGCTAAAGGGATTGTATACGCTCCTCCTCACAAATGGCGTGAGCAGACCGTGGCCTTTGTAAACATTTCTGAGACACATTGTACGTGAACCGAGGACACAGCAGATGAGGAAATTGTCTGTTTTGTTGTACCATCTGCTGATTTAGAAAGCCATGAAGATGACAAACAGCCAGAATCTGTTCTCTTTTCACTCATCTGCTGAATGGTGCTCTGTTAGCATTGCATGAGCTGGAGTGTGGAAATGTTAAAAGTTGTGGGCATTGTTTAAAAGTAGAAGAATGATATATTGGAGTATTGCGGTCAGACATGCATGAGAAAGTGCCTGATTTTTACCACCTTCATGTCTGATTTTAACCAAACTGCAATAACTCAGAAAAATAGACTGAACATTAATGACATTAGCACCTTTAGTTTAATCTCACAGTTTCTATTGCTAGACTGGCAGAAAATCTGACAAATATAATTTTTCTGATTTTTAACTAAAAGAAATGAAGAGTGTGTATGACCCTTTCCATAGATTTTTCAAGTAAAACTAGAGGAAATGTAGAACATACATTATGTATTCAATAGAAATAGTAGTCCAAACAATTGCAATTGAACCTTGTTTTCATTTTCATGAAGAGTATTTTCTGCATTGCTTCAGTCAGGTGAATGATTGTATCCATGATGTAGGAACCCATTGCACTAGGATCACCTAATGTTTTTACTTTCAGCTTGTAACTGAACTTGTTGTAACTGAACTGCTTGTAACTCAGTTCATGAGTTATTAAATATGTGTAAGCAATGACATGGATATAGGTCATCCAGCATTTGTCAGGTTTACTTCTCCCATTATACCTTTCCATCTAAAGCTGTAACTCCACATATGAAAACTGAATTTCTGTTAATCTTCTTTAAGGTGTCTAAATTTAGTGACTTTTGAAGGAATTAAATGTATTGTAAATGTCTGCCTCTTTGCTGGTTATCTGCGTATTCTCAGTTACTGCATATATAGCTTATTTTTCCTTTTTATCATGCAGTGTTATTAATGTAAAAAGATGCTTTTCCTTACAGTTTGCAGACTTTTCCTTGGATTGAGCATCTTCTTTTCCAAAGGTTTTCTTCTTGTTTTGAAGATTATGCTGCTTATAACTGGATATGTAAGATCTGTATTCTTGAGTCTCGTTGGCCTTCTTAAGTACTTTTGGATAAATCTGGGTATTTATTCTTTACTAATGGGTGTCGTTCTTTTACTTCTTCCTCTGGATACATCCTATTTAGCTGCTCTTTCTGTTTGTGAGCATTTAAGTTTAAGGGTTGAAGTCCTCTCCTGTTCCATACACTATACTGTCTTTGAGTTGGGAGTATTAATATCTTGAAAACTATTTGTGCCTTTAGCTCTCTAATGTTAATGTCTAGTCTCACTTAGTGAGCTATAGTAGTCCCAAGCATCACCCTATTAATTGAAGAAACACAATGACAATAAAAACCCAGCTTGTCTGTACAGTTTTAGTTTGTCGTGAGCCACACTGGACCTCTGTCTTCCCAATGTTATTTCTGTCAGTGCTGACTCACCCTTTCCTCGTGTTTTTGCCTTCAAAAAGCCCATATAAAAAACCCTCTCATTTTCTTTTAATTTTCATGGTGAGCTCTAACCACATGCTTAGTCACTGCATTTGTGCAAACTCTACTGAGAACTCAGGTTTTGTGGTGCTCTAATACTCCCTTACTGGGTTTTTTTAGGTCTGTCTGCTAATGATTCTTTATCCCTTCCTCAAACTTTGGTTAGATAGGCTGTTGCTACCTTGTTTCATATAGTACATTTTGGGTATGGTAGTGGGCAGAGGGTGTGTTCTAAAGCTGGATTTTTAGAACACTTCACATAAATGTTGCAGATTCATTTGGCATCCAAGTCATGTACAAACAGATTGGCTTCCTCTTCCAAAAATTTTAATTTTGCTCCTTCAGCCCTTGTCCTTCACCATCTTTGCAGCTTGCTACAGCTAGATGTCTTTAGTAAAGAATATTTTGTACTCAACTTTCAGATGCTTCATTGCAGAGAAATGCAGTTGGTACAGTCATTGATCCTCAGTTTTTCGTGGTGTACGTGTAGTATACCAATAAATAATTTCAAGATTAGGCTCAAGCTTTATAAGGAGCGTTGGAAGAGCCAGAGGCATAGCACAGAGCGGAAATGCTTCTGAGAGTTAGATCTGAGAAGAAAATGGGAAGCAGCATCTTGTAGCAAGGGGATTTTATGCTTTGTCTTCTGAATTTGCTTACAGCGAAGCCTGGTAATCCAGTCTGTAGGTGCCTGATACATTGACCATACCAGCCAGATTCTCATATGGGGGTGAATGACAAGATAGAGGAAAAATAATACAGTTTTTGAACCATATGCTACCCAAAGCATATGCATTCACGTTCTCTGAGGAGTCAAAGAGTACCTAGAATTTCCATCCAACTGTGGAAAGAATGGCTGTTTCCCATCATGAAAAGGTGGAGGTCTTCAATGTGTTTCCCTTTGCAAAGAAGCATCACTTTGGTCTTGTCTGGATTCAGTTTGATCCATCTGTTCTTCATTTAAGAGCCAATTTCCTGTAGTTATTCTGATGTTTTATAGTGATGATAGTTGCATCAGAAAATGAGATAAATAGTAGATTGTCAGCAACATACTGTTAGCAATTGAACACATGCCATATCACTCTCTCTCTCTCAGCAGTCCCATGTAGATAGATGTAGATTGTATGGATACCTATGGGATCTTGAAGGTGAGGACCTTGGTGGAAGAGGCTCGTTTCCACCACCTTTTTTTTTAATTACACATAGAACACAGGATGCAGTACTAGTGTGTGGCTGTGACTGTGTAATAGAGGATTCAGGTATCTGAGAATAGGAATGTGGAGATTAAAGTTCCATGTTGGTGAAAGTTTTATAAATTGCTCTAGGAAGTTTTCAGAATTTCCATCTGTAGTTTGTATATCACTAGGAGTCCTGCTTTCTCTAGTCTTTTGTCTCACAGTGCATATGGATATACTCAAATGTTTTCATTTCTTAGTGGAACATCTTTTGCATCTGATATTGAGGCCACTGAACCCTTTCTCCATATTTTCTTTCCTTTTTAACTCCTGGTATTTATCTTGGGCAGTTGCTGATGAAGTTCTGGTATCTCTCTTGGTTATTCTGAAGTGTAGCTCTTCTAGGACAGGGTTGAGATAGTATTGAATCATGACTCGGTGATGCAGAAAAGTTCAGGTATTTCATCTGCAAAGAGAGCACAGGAGTCTTCTTTTTCTAAGGTAAAATTTTGCATCTGGCAGCAAGAACTTCAGGTAGTTTTTTATTATCCTTTTTTTTTTTTTTTTTTAAATGAAGTTACGGTCTAAGCAACTGGCTGCAAATACAAGCTTGTGTTGTTTATTCTAAGGTGTGGTGTTCTGGGAGAGTGAGCCCTCACCATTACAATACCAAGGACACAGTAAAGTAACACAGAATGGCATGCAAGGTTTTGGATTGTCTGGTTTGACTTTTGTTGGGTTTTTTTTTTTTGTTTGGTTTTTTTTCTGTTTCCCATGACCTATAAACATTGTAGAGAGTAGCCGCTATATTATTGAATGCTTGGCCATTACACAATAACTGCAGACAAGCAGTGTTGGAATGACAGTGTAGTCTGAATACCAGGGTAGTATTTCTCCCAGTGTTTGAAAACTTTTTAACTGACACAGGAAAGGAGCAGATGATTAGAGGGTGACAAAACCCCAGAAGTTAATGGCAGGAGTTAATGGCAGGAGCACAGAGCTACAGGTTCTCCAGCAAAACCAGAGGTAAAAGGGTTGGTAGGCTCAAAAACAAAATACAACCTCCTCATACCCTTAGGGCTCTGAAAACGTACCTACTTAGTTTTGATTAATTTTAGTCTGTGTTGGTAATATTTTCTACATCTGGTACTAAGAACACAGGACCCTTCCTCTTCTTATAATTGAATAGTCAGAGGGAGTGTGTATATCAGGATGAGACTAATAGTTTTTTCAGGGCTATTGATAAAATCTCATGCTATTGTAGCAGTTAAGTGTGCAGACTGTTTGACATCTTTTGTGTTTTGTATAACATGGAGATAATTTCCTAGGAATCAATTATGGAGACAGATGATTTACATGTCATGTCAAGGTGTCTGGGTGAAAATTTTGAGGGTAACCCCAGGAACGATTAATGCTTTCAAAATACGTGGATGAGCCGTACCTGTCAAAGGGGCCAAAGCAAATCCCCATACTCAGACACTTTCACTGCAGACAGGATATTTGAAATGCAATTTATAGCAGAGAATATCTCTACTGAAGCCGAATTTGATGAAATTACCTCATTAAGAGGTAACTTTGCATTACAAAGCACTATCTATACTTGCCAAATCTCTGTCTGCTATGGATTGGAAACAGCATAGTCAGTGCAATTCTAACGTCAGGGATTTACTTTCATGTCTTGTATATATACAGACACGTATACATTATCTGCATTGCCAAAATACCTAAGCTTCTTCAACAAATAATTTTATTGCTTATCAGATGCAAAAAAAATATATTGTAGAACTGGTATGACTTAATCTGTTGGTTCTGCAGGTTTATGCTGCAGGCTTAGGCTGCTCAAAGATTGATCTTATTTCACTTATTTCAGTGATTTATCAAGTTTGTTCTTCTACCGCTGCCTTTTATCTGAAAACACTTCAGTATACTAAGCTGTAATACACTTATGACGCAGTTTCTGTCTAAGAAAAGTTAGACTCTTGAGGCTTACGTATCAATATTTGTGTGATTATAGACCAAGATATTGTTGCTAAAGCAAGGTAAAAATTTATTATTAATATAATTCATTAAGTGTTAATCTTTAGATTTTGATGGAGTATGGGGTAATGTGTGAATGAACATGCTGCCTCCTTGACTGCATAAGAGAAGCCTTATTCTTCCCTTATCCCTTACTTCTCTACTGATAACACAAAGGAAAAAAAAAATCACAAATCCTTCCTCTTTTCCTCCAGGTAGGTAGGTCAGGAAGAAGCTCTTGCTTTGCTCTCTTGTAATAAATCATTGTCAGAATAGGTTCCGTATGAGTACATGAAAGCTGGAGGGCTCATTTGTTACTCCCCCGGGTATCAGCAGACATGCAGATGTGTGCAGAGGAGAGCAGTCCAGTGCACGTGCCCTCGTTATGCTTAGTAAGACATTGTGAACAATGCCAGTTTTCCTTTACTTTTATGTATTCATTAGTTTAAAGAAACTAACTCCGAACTTCAAAAACTGACATTATATATAGCTCTCAACAGAAAACTTCTATTATTTTGTGAGTGAGGGACAGGCTATTTAAATCACAAGATTTATATTTCTTTAGCTGCTTTCTTTGACTGGTAAAATGGTATAAGAAACTAAAAATGGAGGAATAAACACTCATAAGATCCATAGAAGGAAAAAAAAAAAAAACAAATAAAAAATTTACACCAATTACCTGAAACTTCCTAAACATTGAAAAATACAACCTTAAAGATCAAGTGTTTTCCATTAAAAATTATTTTGTTTAGTTTATTTAGTCATCTGTGTGGGCTGTTATGTGCACCCCACATACACGCATGTGAACATACACACACACAACACACACGTGGTACGTTTGTAGTTGTACGGTTAAAAAAGTTTTGAGGAAAATGTATCCTATTTACTGCTTAGCTATGTGACCAATGTAGAACTGTCATACAAACCTCAGAAATATCCATCCCATTGTTTTTTATTACTGAAGAAAGTAGATCAGGATGATAACAGCTGGATGCAAAAAGCAATCATATTTTCCATATAAAAATATTGCTATTGTTTAGTAAGCTATACTCCATAAATGTATTAGGGGGATATACTGGCTTGCCCTGGACTGTTTTATTCTTTTTCCTTAAAAATATCTTTTGTTTCCACCCCCCACTAAGAAGAAAGGAATGTTTGCTGTTAAGACATGAAGTGAGCTTGTTTTTCACTTTTGCCTTTTATATAGGGATACTGAATATAAAGGACTACAGCTCTCTCTGGATCAGGTCACTGCTACCAAGCCGGCATTCTCATACGCAAATTCGACTCCGACCATAACGGATAATAGAAAGGGAAGCAAATCTCGCCTCTCCAGCACAAAGTCAAAATCAAGGACATCACCATACCCACAGGTAGCTGTCTCTGAAAAACTAAATTAAGTATTTTTGAATATCTTGATTTTGACTGGTACTTTACCCAAGTAACTAGAATGGGCCAAAAAACGTGTTACTCAAAGGGAATAAAGGATGGAAGGTTATACAACCTTGAGACAGGAATATATTTCTTTAAACTGCTTCTAAAAAGCTGGAAACATTTATGTTTCAGCATGCATAATAACTCTTTATCAACAACAATAGGAGCACGGGGCTCAGAGTTAATGAGAAGCGGACAGAAGGACAAGTGAAAATGTTGGTTTTGAAATACTTGGTTTTAGAAGACTGTGAGTTTTGCCATTTGAGAAATCTTGCTTTTTCTTACTTGGTCTTTACTAATTCCAGCATATCTAGAGACCTGCCAGATATTTGATAGAAGTTAATACTGAAATCGCAGTCGAGAGGAGTGAGTTTTGATGAGGGAAAGCAGTCAGCCAGCTTGGTGAATTGGAACAAGAAAGTGTGTACTTTTCTGTGTGTAAAGCTTTGAAAGGAAGAAAACAGTACGAGGTCGTCATTGGCATCAGTAGACTTTAATTTCCCAGATTTCATTTTCAAGCCTAATGTGTAAGGAACATGTCCTGCTTGGAGAATGGACCAGGCTCAATCGAGTCTGTGAACTGAAACTTACCCAATACATTTACCCAACTGATTTCTGCAGGCAATGTCACAGCACTTGCATCCTTACACTATCCAACTTTTAGCTCAAATAAATATCTTTGTGAAAATAATCATGATGTTTACTAATGATACAAGTCCTACTGCTCTTACGCTTCTACTCAATAGGATATAAATGGATACATACACAAAGTGGATATAAATGTATGCATTCACAATGTAACATTGAAGAGCTATGTATTTTTAAAGAGCCCAGGTCAATATTTAACTGATAATGACCTTAATAACTACAGTTTCCTTGCAGGCACAATGTTCTCTAAACGGACCTCTAAGAGTATGTAATGTGATCCCAAATGTCTACATCACTTCCTTGTTTTCTTTCTTTTTTCCCCTCAAAATAACAAGGACAAGAATTTCAGTTAAATGACATCTGGTTTTGGCACAGGGAATATTTAACTGGGCCCCTAGATATGAATCCAGATTCCTAATTTTAAGAATCTAACTTTTGTCAGAGGTTATTATAGCTCACTTGTTCATACATGTTTCTGTGGGTTGTTGAAAAAGCCTTTTTCGCTAATGCATTACATCAAACAATTGTAATCACACTGCTAAAAAGAATAGGGGAAGACACGTACAAATAATTCTAAATTCAATTTTTATTACTATCTTTGATATATTGTAATTACATTTAATCTTGCCTTATACAGTCCTTTCCAAAGTACTCATCTGCTAGCAGGACAATCACAGCTGAAGATTTTTCATCCTTCCACATCTATCTGATTTCTGAAAGTGTGACCTCCTCATCCTTTCTGTCACCAGAAAAAAAATACTGAATGAGCAGTGCAGCATTGTGACTTCTGGTTTATCAGGGATTGTTGCCTGAAAGCTCAGGGTGCTTAGTCTCCAGTTTCATTTTGCATCCTCATTACCAGCTGCCTAGTATTAAAGTCACATATTTCATCATTCAAAAAGAGCAGCCATGGTAGCTGCCAGTATCTTGAAAAATGGTCATACCGCTCATTGCAGCCCATCACCACAAGTAACGCTGGCAGCTTGTCCCTGCCTCCCTCTCATCCTTCTCCACCCCTGAACAAACTGCTGAAAGACTGCGAGAAGCTGCTGTGAAGAACATGCAGCAGGTGGCACGGCCTGTGTCCCTCAGTCTCCTGCCCATGTAATTTGCCAGTCAGTAGAGGAGAATTAGAGTGTGACTTAAAAGTCACAGCTGAAAAGCAAGGTCACGGGTTTTGGCTTACACAGGAGCCTGAGCTGTGGTGAGGAAAGGAATCAGGAAGTTTGTTAGTAAAATAATGACAGTGGGCAAGTACTTTTTAAAGTCAAGGGCACCTAGGAGATTTAAAATGTACATAATTTCTTTCCCATTTTTCCCCTTTCCTTTTCTCTTTTTCCCTTGCCCTTTACTTTGCTTCTGTCTTGAAGAGAAAAAGAAATCATGTTCTTCACTGGGTGGTGACTTAGAATCCTCCACCTTGCCAGCTGTGTGCCCCTAAGATAGCTACATGAGATGTGAACAGTATGAAAATGATGCTAATCGATTTCAGCTGAATTTTTACTACTAGGGCAAAAAGTGGATGCTTCGGTCATCTGAGACAGTGTTAAAGTTTTTTCCCTCAAATCTTATACAAAATCAGACTTAGCATAATTTGGGTCTTGTAGACTCTTTAAATAAAACTGAGTTCATTAAACTGGAGGCGATGTTCAGCATCTGACTAACACTTCCTGGTTTTAGTACAGTGGACTAGTGGGTTCTGTGAAACCAGCCTCAGGCAGGGGAAGGGCAAGCAGAGAGAAGAGCAACCCAAAATTCATGGCCCAGCTGCAGAATTTGCTGAGAGAGTTTGATGTGTGTTTTTCTAGTTCTGTCCCACCAGAGAGGTGCAGAGCTGAAAGAGATAGTGGGAAAAAAACCCCAGGTAGATGAAGGTTTGAAGGACATTTGCAGAAAAAGGAAATCGTGAGTTGGTGTAAAGATGCCTGTAGTCTTCCCCCACAATATAATCATCATCAAAATCATCATCATTGTCATCATCATCATTGTGAGGGCCTCCCAAAATCTAGCCTTGCACCTTTGTGTTCCCAAAAACAAGCCCAGGACCTCATTTATTCCATACACAGGAAATAGTAACAAGACTGGAAAAACATTTTAATTATGATCATCTGAACTGCTTTGGAGTTTAATGTCCCATTAATGAGGATTGCCTAAGGAAAATATTTAAATTGTCTGTGGTCTGCCTTCAGTGGAAATGTTTCATGGTGAGATCTGGATAAATGTTTATTGCTTCATATCTCATTTTAGTTCTTGGATAAAGATTTTATATATACATACATACATATATATATATATATATATATGTATGTATGTATCTCATGAAAGTACCCATACAAGTAAGGATGTACCCAAGAGCCATTGGATGGAGGCTTTGGTGTATGTTACAGCAGGCAGAAATTTTTCAAAATAGGTGTGTATTATAGATATAGGTATATATTAATAGGTAGGTATATAGGTATCAGATTTCAGAGATATATTGATTTTATATCTCCTTTAAATGCATAATCTGGATTAATTCTGCAATCCATCTCTATTTGGGCATATCACCCAAGGGGGCAAAGATAACAGAATCAGGCTGAATTCTAGCCAGCCTAGGTTTTCTTTTGTTTTAATTTCTTCCTGTAGCCTAAAGCTTTGGCAGCTTCTAGAGTGTTCAAAAGCAAAGCAAACCCCTCTTTTTATAGTAAACATAACTCCTGGTCTGGTGAAGAGTCACCAGCAGTGGGGGTTATTTTAATGGACATGTTGTATTACTTTAATCTAAGCCTTTCACCATCTGTTGTGCCTATAATAGTGAATGCAAAAAGAGCATATTTTACATTTCAGGATTACATTAGTAAAATGTAAGATAAAAGTGATTTAAAAGCATGCATATGTTCTTAGTACAATGCAGCCTGCATCTGTGATGTTTTTTTCCTCATGGTTAAGACACAAATCAAGAGAAAAGCTGCTAATGTTGATGTAGTGAAAGTTTTTAATGGAAAAGAGGACTCTGTGAGGGTTTCACCATATATTTAATGTTTATAATGATAAAAACCTGAGTAGGCTGCCAGAAAATTATATATCTACAATATCTGTTGTTTGAACATCTGGGGTAGCATGTGGAGCAGGCTGATGTTGCTGTGAATGACAGGATGAGTCCTCAGGCCACTGAGACACCTGTAGGAATGGAAGATCAGGCAAAAGAAAATCATATGAGAAATATTAAATTGTCTACTGGCCTAATACACTTCTATGGGCTCTTGTAAAGTAAGCTTTTTTAGACATGGAATTTATATCTTCCTATTTCCCTGTCTCTTTAGCCCTCCTGAAGCTTTTCTTCGAATGAAAATGCATCAGTGATAGCTCACAGACCCTTTCTTTGCCAGTGCTAATCCTGCTGGTGTGCTCTCACTGTGACTGTGCACTGGATTACCACTCTGGAAAACATTTCTAATTTTCAGAGGTGACAATTCAGTTTCCAGGGACCAGTTGGAGGACCATTAATTTATGTTTTGTTGGTTTTTGTGCCAGAAGACAATTCAGAAATCATCTGAAGGGATTTCAGATGTTGCCAGTCTGAAGTTCTTTATCACTATCTGCTGATTAAATTTTGTCAAAAACCCAAAAGTAATAAATTACTTTTGCCTTCTGCCTCCTGATAGAGGTCAGAAGGCAAAAATTAGCAGGAAATAAAATCTTTCTGCTGAGACATGACTGGGTTTGAAAAAAAAAAAAACAAACTTACTTTAATTTGCTGTAATTTTCATTAAATCTTATTCAATTTTTTATGGTCTTTCATCACTTGACATATGGGAGCCTAATTCTGACTTGAGAGATAGTGTTTCCACTCCCATTTCAGTAAAGTAATATCTTTGATCACCCTTTCATTTCTCCCCTATCAACATGTCACACATGCCCGTATTTGAAGTCTCCACCTGTCAACATCAGATTCCCAGAAAAGGCAGTGGTTGGACCACAGCAGTGGAGGCAGCCTGAGGATGCCAAAGAGAGATGTGGCTGCCTTTAAAGGGAATTAGACATATTTTTGTCCGGTGTCTACTTATGTTGTACTTTAGGAGAAAGTAGTTATATCAAACCTTGGCAGAAAATGTGGGTCAAAAACAATTGACTGGGTTAATTTAATTCTGTCCATGGCCTGCCAGCTGCCACGGGTCAGATCTCAAATAATCTTCATTTACATCAAGTACAAAGAAGATGAGTCAAGTATTGTTGGTCTTGATACATGGTTCTACGACATCACACAGTGCATTTCTGATATACTAAACACAAAACCTTTGAGATAATTTCCCTTTTTTCAAGAAAAGTGCACAAAGGCCTTTTGTGATTAGTTTCAAGATAAAAGCAAAAATTGCTCAACTTTTCAGTTAAATGAAGATATTCCCTTCAAGAGAAGTTATATTGGACACTGAAGTGTACTTAGAAAAAGAGAACTAATAGAAGAATATCTAGTAGAGCTACAGGAAATTAAGAGTTTTCAGCTTGAAAGATTCTCTGGCATTTATTATGATAATAAAGTGTCCAAAAAAAGAAATTTCATTATAATATTATTGGAAATTAATTTTCCTTGTTCCCTTCATGAAAGAAATACATACTAGGAGATTTGTTTTTAATAAGAAAATAAATGAACTCTTGACTTTTTTATACTTGCATTTAGGCTTATACTATATAATATTTCTGCTTAACTTTTAAAATTAAAAAATCTTTTTTATACAAGTCAAATCCAAAAAGAGCACTAAAAATAATTCTAAAATTAGGAACAGATAAAAAACAGTTTTCTTTTTTGATTTTCCATTCCAGATAAAATCTACTAACTCTTAATCTTGTTAATAATTTCTAATTTTTTTAATTGAAAACTTAATGTTATCTACAGATTTTCATAAAAAAGCTTACAATAACTCAGCTGTAGTTTACAGAGGTATCTTTCTGGCTAAGCAGTTTGTGGAAATTAGATCTGAAAGGATAATAGAAGAGTTAGATGCTCCAGTTGATCACATAACACTGTGGTGACTAAATAAGGTTCCTAGTTAGTGTCTGTTGAGTTACTGGCATATAAAAGAACACTTTTGTGGCTCTGTAACTATCTAATCTTCATGAAAATTCATGTTTGTCCTTTCATCTCGAAACCTTTGTGATGAGTATCGTGGTACAAACTTTCTGACCTCCCCCATGTCTACTGGTAGGTTTGTTGCCTACGGGTATTCTTCTAGTACCCATAATACTATATGTATTAATAATACTAATAACAAAATATAATTGAATTCCTCAAAGCCATGACCCTTTCTTTGTTTCCTTTAAATAACCGATCATGTTCACAACCTAAATGGTATTCACAAGTATGAACTGGAATACGGAAGAAATGCCCAATTAAATGCAAAAACTCCACTGATGTTGCACAGATGGTTTAAGTTTCTGTAAGTCAAACATCTGGTCGGTACTTTCGATTGGTAAGTGCATAAAACCTTGATCCTGGCTGATAATGAGGAGTTTCATAGCAACTTAATCTAATGAAAAGGAAGGTAACCTTATGTTAGGCCTATTAAAAGAAAAGGCGGAGTGGGCATATGGAAGGTGAGTGATGGAATGGGAGAATTCCAAGGTTTCATGTTGTAATACATTGATTTGTGACATGAGTGCGCAGTGCTGAAGAGGTGAGCATATACAGCTTTGGTCTCATCCCAGTCCATAATCATGGGTGAAATTGATTTAAAAATGTTCCGTGAAGTTTGACAGTTCCAATAAATAAAAAGATTTAAAAATGAGATAGCTAAATCCTAGGAGGTTTAATAAACATTCTTTTCCTTTCCCAAAAAGTATCTAAAAGTTTGAGGCATTCATTATGAATATCTAGAAATCTGTGACATTTAACTTAACCCTTACTTCTCTCTAAACAAATGCTCTTGTTCCTATCTGGACTAATTTTCCAACTGCCTACTAGTTGCTTTTTTGTCTTGGGAGGGCCCTGCTTAAGTGAGGGTGAAAAATGATAACTCTGCCTGCTTTGGTTAGCAGCCACCTTTACTGGCAAATAGTTTCTGGATTTCCCTTGTTACCACATTGCAATAGAGCAGGGATTTTTAGCTTCCTACATATCTGCCATCACTTTAGAGCTTTACCCTATAGAAATGTTGGCAGTGCAGGATTTACAAGAGGCTTTATTTTCCCTACTAATAAGAGGAAAGAAGTTCAAACATACAACTCCAAGAAAAAAAATCAACAAAAAAATATAAGGAAAAGAGAACAAACCCTTAGAAAAAACCTTTCAAATACATTCGCTTTCAATTTGACATGTGAGAATGCTCCTGGAGCAGTGTTATTTCAGTCCCTTTTGGAAGTGTTTTGCTGAAGTGGAGCACCTCGGCTGAGCATAAGCACAGCTTTCAAAGCAACAAGAAAAACCTGGACGTATTAAAAATATATTGAATTGCAACATTGACGTTGCTGAGCCTGATATTACACATCATAAAGGAGATGGCTGTTAAGGGCCGAGATGGGATGTTTTAGACTTTCATGAGGTCTGTCCTGTCATCTGTGAGCTCATTACAGAGTGTTGTACAGGAAAGGACCAGGAGCCCAATCAGAAGGTGCAGACATGTGGGCACGCTCACACAAAACACACTATCGCATAACACACTCTGCCTTCCTCCCCAGTGCAGTTACTTGCAGATTTCACCCAGGTGTGGTAATTTCCGTGCTGCTTCTCCTGTTTTGCAGTATTCTGGATTTCACACTGAGAGATCCGAGTCTGACCACGAGAGCCAGTGGGGTGGGAGCCCGCTGACCGACACGGCTTCTCCCCAGCTGCTGGAGCCTGCGGACAGACCGAGCTCCCAGCACCACGACATCTCCTGTGCCTACAGACAGTACTCCGACCGCAGCGCGCTCTGCTACGGCTTCGCGCTGGACCACTCCAGGCTGACTGATGACAGGCATTTCCACACCCAGGCCTGTGAGGGAGGCAGATGTGAAGCTGGCCGGTATTTCCTTGGCACGCCGCAGCCGGGAAGGGAGAGCTGGTGGGGTTCTCGCTCAGCGTTGCCTCTGACTAAGTCGTCCCCTGAGAGCAGAGAAGCGTATGAGAACAGTATGCCCCACATAACGTCAGTGCACAGGATTCATGGTAAGGCATAACCAGGATTTGCAGAAGCGACACCATCTCAGCTGAAGCCGTACGATAGAAACATGCATCTGTTTATCTGAAAGATGGAAAATTAGATGCTTTTGATGTATGCTCGTGTCTCATAGATTGCATTTGTGGAGATGAGGAATACTCAAGTTCAAATTCAAGTTGAGTTGAGTTTTATGGTCTGGCTTATATACAGCAAAATATAATTTTGCTGTGTTTTCATCAATCTGTGAAATTGAGGTGGAAACGTGACTGGCGAGATTTCAGGCATCATCTTAAAAATATAAACATAATAATCCACATGACAGAAAAGTGTTTTTTATTTGATTTAGGATGAAGACACTTCAAATGGAATATATTTAGCAAAAAATTAGAGCTAAATCCAAGCTAGATGCTAAAAAATCTTGAAAGCCTTTGGAGAAATTGTCCTCCGATTGACAATTTTCCCTATAGGTTATTACTAGATTCTGTATGTATTTAAAGTTGGCTATTAAAATTAATAGTTGTTTTTTGTTTCAGACGTTTATCCTCAGCTATAATTTTTAGCCAATATAAAACACTCAATCCTTTCAAAGCCAAGCCTGAAATTTTGTTTAGTTTCTGACAGGTTGCAAACTCAGTGCATTAGCACATTTTCAGAGGCTGAAACTAATAAAAAAACCACCTGATATTGGGTTGGGAAAAGTCCAAAGGTCCTTCATTTTAAAATTGTAGGCTGGGTCTTGGAAGACAGCAACTGGTGCAAAAGTCAGAATTCAAGTTTGTGAGGATGGATGCAACATCAGAAAAGAAAGTTTTTTACAAAATAGTCTATGAAAACAGAGGTTGTGTCTAAAGAACTCATAAAAGCTGATTACATTAGTAATTACATTACTAGTAATTAGTAATTACATTACTATTCCATTGATTTGCAGAATGAGGTTTTGTACACAAAAAATAACTGTTCTGTTTTACTCCAATCTGAGGAAAATTATGCTGAGATTAGAAAAAAATTATTAAATGACATGTTCTAGGAAATACAATCAGAGAAAAACAGAAAAGGACAGGCACAGAAAATTTTGCTGATGAGGACTGTTCTACACTTTTCCTCTGAGAACATGCCTTTTTCCTTGTGGCTGTTCTGTACTTCTGTCTTATTTGTGTGTTTCTAGTTTTTTCTTCTCAAAAAAAGAGAATCTAGCAAAGTATAATACTTTTGCTGGCAAATTTTATGCATGATAATTCTTGCTGAAATAGAAATATCATACCAAGGTACAAATGCAAAAGGGTTAGATATTTATACCATACCTTTATCAAGGATAATTAATGTAAATAAATAATAGTTTGGTTTTAGTTTGTTGTTTGGTTTTGCTATAATTCCAGGTACTGCAGCTATTTTCTTTATTGTTTCAAGTCTTATGTTTTTCAGTAGGTCTTCAGTCTGTGTGTAGCTTTAGGGGGAAAAACCTGACTAGCCCTGGCATTTTGGGTCCAGATGTTTAGACGATGTGCAGGATAAATTCATGCCCATGATACTCCACAGTGCAGTACTTCCCCAGCAATGGCAGGGTATTTTTATTGTAAAAGCCCATCGCTGATTTTGGTTGTGAACTCTACAATGCAGTGGCAGTGGTCTGCAACCAAAAAAGATCTGTATGCCCTGACCCAACACAGAACTGGGGAAACTTCTTATGCTAGTATGAAAATGGGTTTGCTTTGAGGAGTGCTGTCAGCCAACTCAACGTGCTTCATCCTCAAAGAGGACTTTGTGTGTGCCGAGGAAAAGACATCAATAAGTAACATGTGCAAGTCCCACACATGCCCTCCTAAAGGAATGCATCTCAGCAAATCAAGCCCTTTATCATAATGTCGACTGTTCAGGTTTTGGGGCCACTCACTTTCTTCCTAGTGAGGACTGACAGGTATGATTCTGTCCTTTCAGCTACTTGCAAGCTGAACACTTTCTCTGATATGTATATGGGCCTTATTTTTTAAAGAGAGGTAAGAATGTCGCAATATTTTCCCATTTCAAAAGCTAATATTTATGCATGGGGATATGAAATCCCATTTTTTACAGTAACCCTGTCTAGCAGCTATGGGTTCTTGAAGAAGAGTTCCTTCATGACTTGTGGTTATTTATTCTTGTGTAACCTGCATAAAATCACTCCATAACCACAATCTATTTCTCTGTGCTGTCTGTGTTTTATCTCCTTGAAAGGCCTAAGAAAACATGCTGGAATGTTGGACATTTGTAATTTCCTGAGATTTTTATCTTTATCATGGCCCAAATTCACTCAGACCTTGTTGATGCAAAGAGGTAGTAAGGGGCCAGGGGCCTGAACACTGGCATTGAGGGCACTTTGACACGCCCTAGGATACCCTGCCTGGCCTCTAGCTGCTCTGAAAGACAAAGTGGCTTTAGAGTTGGTGCCATACCTGCTGGGCTTATGCAGATGCTTGGCTACCCGAGTGTATCCAGTGTCACCAGATACCGGTGTTGAGGTGCTTAGATCTCTTTGTGTATTTCCAGCTGTGTTATTTGTTCCTTGGGGAGATGCTGGAAACTAGAGCTTGCCACTGAAAAGCAAGGGGTCTACCATGGTCTTTTCTGGTGACTGTTACAAGTCACTTGCCTCTGACTTGATTTTCTATCTGTAAAAGAAGGTTCAGACTACATGTTTTTCAAGATCATTTGCCTCCTTAAACCTCAGTGCTTGTCTACTTTCTCTCTTTCCTAGGAAGAGGACACTGGGATGAGGACAGTGTCGTTAGTTCACCTGATCCTGGCTCTGCCAGTGAGTCAGGCGACCGATACCGTACTGAGCAGTATCAGAACAGCCCGCATGAGCCCAGCAAAATTGAAACTCTGATAAGAGCCACCCAGCAAATGATTAAAGAAGAAGAAAACAGGCTACAGCTTCGGAAAACAACCCCTGACCCACTGGTCTCCATCAACGGCACGGGGAAGAAGCACGCTGTCTGTTTTGCAAACTACCCTCAGCAGCAGCTGGCAGCGGACGTCTGCCGCGTCCCGACGATCGCCAACACTCCTCCCTGTGAGCACATCCAGCAGCGAGATGGAAAGATTATGAGCCCACATGAAAATGACTATGACAACAGCCCCACAACGCTGTCTAGGATAAGTAGCCCTAGTTCTGATCGAATATCAAAATCTAGTTTGGTACTTGCTAAAGATTACCTGCATTCAGACATGTCCCCTCATCAAAACCAAGGAGACCACTCAGCAGCCTCTCCAAATTATTACAGCTCCCACAGGCAGTACTTTGATAAGCATGCTTACACGCTAACTGGGTATGCTCTGGAGCACCTCTATGATGCTGAAACAATTAGAAACTACTCACTAGGCTGTAATGGATCCCACTTTGATGTGACTTCTCACTTAAGGATGCAGCAAGATCCAGCACAAGGACACAAGGGAACGTCTGTTATAATAACCAATGGAAGCTGACACTTTTTTTTTCTAAAAACTTTTGTGCTTTACAAAATAACCTTGGAGATCCAATTGGAAGACATTATATGTTTTCATGCCCTTGTCCTTACCAGCATTTCACATACCACAGTGCACTAGAAAGAAGAAACCAAGTTTTATGGGGATAAAGTACTTAAAAAAATAAAATTGCACTGGCATGCAGGGTTAGACTGAATGGAACTAAACTCAAAGTTGGTGCCATGCATCCTGAGAAGGATAGAAGAGGTCCAGGCAGGGAGTGCTTGTGGCAGGCTAACAGAGCAGTTTATCCACATTGTGTTGAGAGGTGTTGTTTGGAAACACTGCCAAGGGCAGATCTTCTGAACTGCATAGGTACCAGCCACAAGAACTGCTATGCACTCTTTTTTTACAGGAATTTGGGATGTGTTCCTTCGAAATACACAACAAAATGTGTACTTCTGGTGATTTGTTTATTTCCCAAAGGCCAAGCATGTTATGCTGCTGTATGGTATAAAACATCCATGGCTGACCAATACAAAATCAAAAAAGGGAGAAAGAGAGAACTCGAATTGTTATGTCCTTGTGTACTCACATAAATAGCTATTTACATATGCCTGATTTGAAAAGAGTACTTATGATTCTTATGGTCAAATATTTACTTCTACTGTATTAAAAAGACAGGGACTTTCTCACTGTAGTTTTGAGAAACAC
Source organism: Daphoenositta chrysoptera (assembly GCA_013397915.1). NCBI lineage: Eukaryota > Metazoa > Chordata > Aves > Passeriformes > Daphoenositta > Daphoenositta chrysoptera. The sequence goes on along the minus strand of VZRO01007265.1, from coordinate 760,764 downwards.
AAAGGGCTTGCTTGTCTTGCTGTAGAGATGGGAGATTTTTCTCAGGTTTTTGAAAGGTCGCCCATGGTGGGTAGTGGAGTGAAATGGAAGAAAATTGCCTGGAGAAACAGGGAGAACAGACTGCAACTAGAAGTGGTCCAAGATAAACTGTTAACCCTGTAGCTATGTATGGCATTTAGTAATAACTATAAAATAAGGAGAAGTGGCTGAATAATTAAGAATTAATTTAAAACACAGAAGAAACTCAATAGAATCATAGAAATATTGCTGTAAAATACAAATGCATAAACATAAAAATGCATCAGTCAAGAACAGGTAAAAACTGTTTGATGGTTTGTCTAACTTCTGATAAAGTTTTGGAGTAAATTAAGAGTGTATAGAGAGCTGTAACTACTCTGTCAGAAACATGGTAAAGTGATAGGCATGACCTTGATAAAGAAATATGAATTCTCTTCTTGATTGCAGCAGATACTTCAATGAATATCAGAAAATATATTGGGGATATCAAAGTCACCCATATGTACGTAAAAAAGTACAGAGGGAAATCAGTGTTCCAAGGAATTAAATTGTATTAAGAATGCTGGTATTATCAGGGCCTGTCCTTGAGTTATATAAGACATCAAAAGAGGCAGAGGAACTTTTTTTAATTTTTAATATCCTCATGGACAAAGAGACTGATTGATTGGGAAAGAATAAATACAAAACATATGCTAAAAATGTAAAATAGGGCATTTGTAGGCACAATTGCTAGCCCTGTTCTTTTTTGTATGGCATTTATATGGTGCCAAAGTTGACTGTAACAAGAGGGACCACCGTTCTCTCTTATGCCAATGTGGAGGAAAGGGGACCTGAGGTGGTTACTAAAATGAGATTAGCTCTAAGACTAGCTTCATTTGTAACATTCAGAAGCTCAGCATATGTGACTGAGTCATCAATGGGACTAAATATAAACCAGCATGCTATGGGTGGGTTAAAAATACTGTTTCCAAATAAAACTAATCAGAAGCAAAAGCTAAATAATAACATTATAAACCACGTAAGTAGGGATGTACTTGAAAGCAGAGGAAATTACCTCTCTGAACTTGGAATATTGTGTATAGTCCTGATCACTCCAAAGCAGATTGTGAATCTTGAATTGAGTAGTACCTTACTCCATAAGAGACCTTTGTTGACTGCAGTGTGATCGCTCCTGGTGAAATGCACGTTGAACACAAGGGAGAACAACACAGTCTGGTCTTTATTATCTGAACTTCGTAACAGAAAAGGTGGAGCAGAGCTCAGCAAAAGATAAAGAGACTGAAAGATCTAATAAAAGCTTAAAATAAACTGGGTCTGTCATCTTTGTAAGGGAAGACAGTAAGGAGTAATGTCACTGATGTGCACCAAACTCTGCACAGAGGAGAAATAAATAATGGTCTAAAACTATTTGAACTAGAAAATAGCAGAAATGAGAGACAGGACATTGAATGATAGCCAAGGAAAAATGAGAACAAAATGATTTGGCAAGAAGTTTACTTGACTCATTGCCAAATGGATAATGAAGGTCATAAAGAGAAGCAGATAGAGATTTTTGTTTGTTTGTTTGTTTCAAGATAACAACAAGGCAAATAATGGAGGGGAAGAAAAACATTGACAACTGTTAACTCAGAGGAAGAAATGGACCAAAATGGACTTTTTTCAGCCCAACAATTGAATATATTCCTAAAGCATAGGAATAAGAAAGTATTTTTGATAAATTTAGTTCTGGATACATATTTATTTCACTTGTTCCTATGAGTAATATGAATAAACTTGTACTTGGAGTCTCATTTTACAGTATTAAAATACAATTTGCAAAGTAAATTAGAGTAGAGGTACATGGTATCATATTATCCCTACAAGTACATTTAAAACCATGCCTAAGTGTCAATATTATTTTGTATTACAGAAGAGTCTCTTAAACTGTTTGAATGAATGGGGTTTTCTCAGCACTCAAGTTTCTTGGGATCACGAAGTAGTCTTGCTATCAAGCTTTAGTTGGAAGGCAACAGAGTTCTGCAGACCAGCTGCAGTTCCCTGGCTGTGGCCTAATGGCCACAAGTAGTCAGGAAACCACACTTTGGCAACTGTTGTATTTGCATTCTGACAGGCACCTTTGAAAAACACAAGACTTATAAGACAAACAGGCACAGAATAAGATGCTTGTGTGCTATGTGACTTCACTTAGGAAAAAAAGCCAGTTGCTATGCAATAAAAGTTCCCCATCCTTATTTACTGTGATCCCAAAATAAGACTTCCTAAGCTGTACTTATTTATGCTATTTATGCTATTTTCAACAGTTCTAGTCCACTGCAAAAAAAGCACTGTAAAAATGGAATGAATCAGTAGAGATGTCTCTACATGCAGCCACGTTGTGCTGCAAGCAAAGGCTGATGGTCTCTCTCCTCATGGGATTCCAGCAACTGACACTCCCTAGCACTTCAATATGCTATGCCAGAGATGGATGTCTTTTGTCAGCTTGTTTGCTATCCTGCTTCTTTAGATAGCCAGGAATTTCTTCTTAATTGACAGAAAGCATTGAGTTTTGCAAACATAGACTCTGCATGCTATAGGCTACATGAAAGCAAGTCTGCAATCTTAATTATAGCATATAATATCACTGCAGCTCATATTACGTGTGCTTTTCAATATGATATAAAGCTTACTTTTTCCATTACATATTTATGTAATTCAAAGATTCATTTGGTATCCTTCAAGGATGTAATCTTTTTTTATGTTTCTTCCTTTTCCAAATCAGATGGGAAGAAATATCTTTCAAAATTGAAAAATGCAAGGCATTTGAACCAAATAAGTTTCAAATGTATCACATTAGCTACAGGTTATCACTTTAAATAAGGTATGTATGTTGTGTTTTGGAACAGAAACAATATAAATTGCTGTATTGCGTCATTTCTGTAACATAATACTGGTTTGCTATTAACATGAAATTAATATTTTGCAGCTACTGCAAATATGGAGTGACCACAGCTCTTTCAAACCATTTCTTATTGATGTCAGTGGATGGCGCATTATGGTTTTTGTGCATTACAATCTTAGTATATCTCTTTTGTTTAAAGAAATAAAAACCCTCTAGTCTTTATATAAAATCACACCCTATGGGCATAGAGTTTGTGATTTTGGACAAACTTGCAAAGCAATTCCTAAATTAAAAGGAGAAGCTTACTCAGCAATTTGTCCCATTCATTCAAATGGGAATATTTGTGGAGTAACATGTGCAACGGAAGGAAAGCTGACTTCTGAAAATAGGTTTCTGATAATAGGTTGTTTTGCAATTCTTCTTTTCCTAAATCTCAAAATGTGAGTATGGATCTATGGAAGATAATAGCTCTAATGGCTGTGTTTCTATAAAAGAGGTTATTTATGTTTTGAAAAAATTAGTGCATTCTCCCGACTGAAGAGCCCCAAAAGTATTTCTTAAGCTTTACATGGCTTTTGTTAATCTGTCCGCAACACTGGCATGGGTTACACAGTGAAATTCCACTCTTTTAAACTGTTTTAATCACTGTTATCTGAATCTCATTTTTGTCTCTGCATATGCAGCATTTATTCATTAATGTCCTTAAGTATGTTAACTACCATATGCTCATTTATGTGAGCATGCTGAGTGAGTTGGAAAAAATAAAAGGTTGCATCGTATCTCTGGAAAAGGCACAGCCACTCCAGAAGATCAGCCTGGCCGTTCCAAAGGTCAGAAAGCCTTTCAGCCACGGAGCAAAGCTGTGGCATACGCACTGGTTTCAGACCTTCTGCACACAAACCTGTATGTGATGGGGATAATAGCACACAGTTCAGGGCTAGACCTAGCTGTGTCTCTTTTAATATAGTTATAGTCAATGTCTGGCAGCAAATGGATTCAGGCTCTGCTCTTTCCATGAGCTGCAAGTTTACTTAAAGCACCTAAGAGCCTAAAGGCAATACAGGAACAATGTTATTATTAGGAACAATGGTGGATGAACATGCTTTCCTGTAGCTATACTGGCTTAACTCCAGATAGCTCCAGAGTGTGGAGGAGAACCTATTTTATTTTATTTGTAGTTAGAATTGATGGTTAAATATTTCAGCTGTGTGCACTGAGAAGCAAAGACCCCCAAACCAAAAAACCCTAAACCGACCCCAAAAACAACAACAAAAAAAGCAAGTCAAAACCACCCAGATTTCTGTAACCTTTCAGTTTGGTGTTTTTAAAGTTTGCTAGAGGGATAGCTGAGGATTTGGCTGTTATTTTGAAGACCAAAAAACCGAAATAGTCTTCTGTTCAGGACAGTGAGAGCACTAGTGTGATTCCATTTTATATTTCCTTAGGGCATTTATTATTAAAAAAAATGTTGTGAGGTTAAACTTCACTGTAACATTTAGCCTATGTATACAAGAGTTCTGTAGATAAATCTGGCCCTAAGTTGTTAGGAATACATCCCTTTCCGAAAAGAGTTAATTTATGACTCCATCTATGAAGCTGAATTTGAAAGGAAAGATCAAATGCAGGATGAAAAAATGTTTTTTGTCTGGTTGCATTCCCTGTTAAACTCGCCTCTCACACAAGGTTCTCAATCCTTCCTATTGTTCTTCCTATTGTTCCAAATATAATTTTAAACATTTTTATTTATTGCAATTTGGACTGCATTTATTATTTTCCTTTTCGGCTGCTGATACAGTGGGAAGTTTCAAAATGCAAGAAACAATCTTTTTCACACAATATAAAACGTTGGCACCTTTACATTCTAAGGAAATAAAATCTATTAGAAAAAGTACTTTTAGGGCACTGCAATTTTTTCCCAAGGTAAATATTTCAATGCATAAAATATATTAATCTAACAAAAAAAAAGCACTTGAGACATGATGAAGAATTTCATGTTTGCTTTAAACCAATGGTTACATTTATGGAAAAAAAGACACAGATTGCCAGTGTTTCAAGTACCATGCTTTGCAATGTAAAGGGTCTAGTGACATTGTAGCATAACAACTGTAGTTTTCCTTTGGAATGTAATGTAGAAAATATAATTTAGTTATGTCAACAATATCTTGCAAAGTGTTCCCATTTATAATTATTTATATTGTAAATAGCTTTCTGAAGTAAATTGGAAGTTAATGTGCATAAGATGTATTTATTATGTGAAGGTTTTTTTTTCGTTTAAAATATAGCTACCAATATGCAATTTTTGTCTGTTTTTCTAGATTTTTAAACTAAAGATTGTCCTACATAGTATACATTCTCAGGAGTCCATTTTAATTAATGAGAGTATTTCTTCACTTTGGGAGGGGACAGTGTAAAATAATTTATTTTGGTTCCTGTGAATTCTAAGTGCTCCCTGAATCTTGAAGGGGGTTTATCAAACTATGAATAGACACTGATAAGATACTGCTACCCCATTCAAGATGTCTCAATCTGCTTAAATACTATTCTTTCAGGAAGAACTTAATTAAGATTAATTATCTACTTTGTGAATCATCTGCCTTGTTTCTCGAAGCCATCTACCACCCCTGTGCCTCAGCTAAATCAGCTCCCTGATTTTGAGCATGATACCCATTAGGTGCTTACAGTACTGTACTTCAAGAGCAGTGTTCTGACAGAGGAATAGGTGAGAAGTTATGCTAAACTGCACTCAGACCTGAGAGCTGGCTATGTCCCAGGGTTTTGTGCTTGGATATTTCAATCAACCCAGAGTAACAGGAGCTGTTGTGCAGCATCTGCAACCCTTGCCTGGTCTGGGGTTTGCGTCCTTCTGGGCTCAAGTTCTGAGTCACAGCTCTTATTTCTAGACCAGTTTCTGAGCCATCAAACCCCATCCTCTCAGACACTGTCACTGAGTCTCTCCCCTGCAGGGAACAAATGCAAGACAGATGGTCTCAGAGAGTAGTGGGAGACTGGTGCTGTGGTCAGGTGAGAGAGCAGCTTTCTCTGGAGAGAAAGTGGTTGTTCACATATTTCCTACTCACAAGACAGAGCAAATACATAACCATCAGGGATGGGTGTGATGCACAGAAGAGTCAGTTTTGAGCCTCAAGTAAATTAAATGCATAAAATGGAGATTCAGTTTTATCACTGGCCCTTTGCTCCTGCATGGATGTAGGCACTTGGTTCTTAGAGACATTCCTGGGACTGGGGAATACTCTGCAGCATTGAGTTAGAAGTTTAAACTACATTCATGATGTTGGCATTTCCTATGAGCTAATTTAGGCAGTTCTTCTCTCGGCCTGAAGTTTGGTCCTGGTTCTCACGCAGGTAGGAAATGGTGTCATCTTTTCAGCAAACTATGCTGTTCAGATGTGCAAAACATGCCGAGTTTCTTTTTCTTTCTCTTTCGTTCTTTCTTTCTTTCTTTCTGCCTGTCTGTCTCCGTGGGTGACAGATTTCAGAAATGCCCTTTTTTGGCTTACTTCTCTCTCTTTGAAGCCCACACTGAAATAGAGACCCTGAGATCTGCAGGCAGTCAAGGGACCATGTTGCCCTTCATAGGACAACAATAGTCCTAGCTTCTTCATGCTAAGCACTGCAACAAATCTGAGTGTCATCCTCACCTCTGTGTACTTCAAGTCCTGCCATTTCCATGCCTGCTCCTTAGCCTCTTTTCTGGTGCCTGAAGGGTAGCTATTGCCCACTGGTGTTTATTCACTCTTGATTTCCATGCTCATTGGCAAATAGCTCTGCACTGAGGAAATCTGCTGTCACGGCCATTGTAATAAAAGTGTGCAATACCATCAGGAACTTCCTCTATCCACATATGGTGGCCATCAGAGGCTTCAGCATCAGCAATTTCATCTGATACAGCTCCTTTGACTGTCAGGTCACAAATAGCCTGTTGCGTGCCTGTGTGAGTAAAAAGGCTATCCACCACACCACAAAGCCTGAGGGACTCCATGGCTTTTTCAGAGATGTCAAGCAGAGATCTCACTACACATGCATACAACACTCTGGACTGTGGTCCCTAGGCCAGGTGCAAGGCTACGTATACATGGAAACAGTTTGGCCTCACCATTATCAAGATTGTTCTTCCTTGCAGACACCTCTCTCTGCCACAGTCTGCCATTGTCTTTCTTGCACAGTCTGTCCTCTTGTTTTTGTCTCTCACCGGAATTATCTGTTCTATTTCCCTTTCCTCCCTTCCTCTCCAAGCCCTAGTCTGTGATGTAGTTTGCTCAGCTGTAGCTTCTTCTCTTGATCCTGAAAATTGTATGCTCCTTTAGATGAGGAAAATGGCTATCTGGCAACAGCTTCCATTACTTGCTTTCCCATTTCCCTTTCCCTCCTTTATACAGCTGGTGTAAATGCCATGCTGAGGACCCTGCAATCTTTTTCTCACAGGCATTAGTTCTGCTACAAGAAAGCTATTGGTTGAGGAAATGGAGGTGATGAACTTTTCAGAAAAGCTACAGACAAAAGATGATAGATGCCTTCAGCATACCAAATACACATGCTACTTTAGCTGCATTGCAAAACGTCGTCACTTTTGGCCTGCAAACAGAACATAAAGATGAAAACTGAGACCAGAGGACATACGCCTGTATTTGAAAGTAACAACAAAAGCTACAATCAGATGCACCTGAGAGGGAAACTTAAAAATTGGGTCATTTTCTAAACATGCATTAAATCAAATGCAAATAATTAAATGTTCATTATTGCTGTTCATCTCATCACTGTTTCTCATTTATTCATTATTATCATGAGCTGTCATCAGTTTTGTCATTTTTATCATGTTGTCTGTATGTGTCCTTTTTGATCTATACTATTTTTTAATCTGTAAATAAAAGTATTCTATAATAAAAATACTAGTATAAAATTCAGAGCACAAACTGACCCCTGGAAAAGAGAACCCAGAAAGTATCAGCATATTTCAAGCTTTCAACTGACTGTAAGCTCCATGATTTTGTACCCAGTGTATCAGGTGGTAAATTTTACATGGGAGCCAATTTTCACATCCAGCCATATTCCTAGGAATTGTTAGTATGACACATTTCAAAGTTATATCAAAGCTCTGTTGCAAATAGATAAACTTGTACACTATCAAATGTATTACATTTATGGGTCTTTTTCTACTTGTTCTGATAAGGAGAAATGTGAGAAAATGGTGATGAGAGTTTAAGGTATTTTTTCAAGCTGTATGCTTTCAATTTCCCCTCAAGATGTATTTCCAGAGACAATTTTATTCACTTTTAAAGGGCAAGCTGGAATCTTTCTGTAGCTCCTTCTGTCTCCCTTGAAGCTTGAGGCAGTTCTGAACTGTCTGGATACTTGGGATCTGCTGGAGCAGCCTTGAGGCTACACTCATTTGTGCTGCTTATCATGATTGCCTGCCTACTTGTTTGTCACATAGGAAAAGAGATGGCCCTCTAGCTTGTAGAGAGTTATCAAGTGCAAGAGAGCTGAAATAGCACTGAGCATCACACCACCATTTAAAACCACTTTTTTACATTAGCATTGATAGTTTTATAAGTTAAAACATGTTAGGCTGCCACCTTCCTTCTGTGCTATTATCTTCACAAGTGGTAAGAAAAGCAAGGAAGAAGATGTCAGAAGATATGAAACTATACTTTTTCTCCCACATTGTCTAGCAAAAATCAGTGAAGATACAAGAGATTGTTGTCGTCACACAGAATAAATGCTTGTCCAGTGGAATCCTGCCTATATGCAACCAGGTAAGGCAACTTTTTTGGGAATGCCCTTTTGCTCTGCCAGAGGGATGGCTGGTGACACCACACTGACATGTACAAGCTAGCCAAAAGTCCACACATGAACGTCAGTGTTTTCTAAATTGGTGGTGTGTCCTGTCAAAAGACATTAAGGATGTTGTCTGCTGAGCCTTTTGCTCTTTGTCTTTTACTATTACATCCATTTGGAGCCCAGGATGGGGAGAGCCGAGACGGCAAGCAGTTATGACAGGAGTTAGATGCATTTTTCATTTGAAGCTTCTTGGTTTTGATTCTGACACAAGACATTTCATCAGGTTATGAATTATTTTAACAAAAACAGGACTGTGTTTTGTCCGTCTGGTTTCTCTGTGGGACAGTTGTGTCATTTTTTTTTAAAGGATACCAGTGAAAGGCATCCTTTGTGTTTTCAATTTGGAGCACACTAGTGAGGTGAAAAATACAGCCTAAGTGTTAAGTCTATTTTCATCAAGGGCACAACTGTGCATTTTGATGTTATGTTTCTGACTTTTCTCTAATCACAAAGGCAGAGCCTTTCTTCTCTGCCGCTTTCTATTTAACCTCCAAAACAACTGCAAAGTATTAGAATGACTCCAGTACCCTCTTCAGCATGAATGTTTCTTGAGCTCAAGAGAAATGCTCATGGTTTCATTAGGCTGGTTATCTGACAGTCTGCTCATAGAAAACAGCTGATTCTTATTTTTACTTTTTTTACTGAACAGCTTTGGCTTCCTGTGATCAATCTTCTTGGCTACAGCAGTAAATATGCTAAACTGCAGGTGCCAACAAGCTTTGAGACAGTCTGAGGCTTGAATGTTGACCCATGGTTGTGTTTTGTATGTCACGAAATAACCTACCTTGTGTACAACTATTTGGTCTCTTCATTGACTTGGGTTTTTAACTTAATATGTGCTTATTTACTTAAGGAATTAGATCCAGTGTGGGAGAGATGCAAAACAGCCAGTGGTTTAGGAATTTAGTAAATAATCTCATCTTTGTTCAGTTTTGCTCTAGGTCAGGCTGCTGCACGGAGTAATTCCATATGGCAACCTGATTTGAGCTTACTCAAAGTAAACCTTAAAACGGATTTTGGCAAAATCCAGCCAGCCATCAGGAACCCATTCTCAGTTTCTGCTGAGGATTTCCTGATAGCTTTCTTAATTTAAAAAAAAAGCATCAACTGAAAAACAACAGCAAATGAGAAAATCTTTGAAACTTTTTACTGCCTGAAACACCCTCTTCCTGAACATTACCCATCGAAAAGCCATTTCGGCTGCCCTAATTTATGCCGAGAGCTGTAGAAGTTCGGAGGTGCAACCATGGCTTAAGTGGCTTTTCCTCTGGCCCCCCGTGCCGCTGGCGGCGCGGTGGGTGCAGCCCTCGGGGAGAGCCGTGGTGCGGAGGGCTCTCTGCCCCTCTGCCCCTCTGCCCCGCTCCGCTGCTCTGCGGCGCAGCAGCAGCCGCCCGCTCCCTCGCCAGCCCGTGCCGCTGGAGCGTGCGGGCTTCCAAAGCCTCTGCTGCTCTGCTGAGGATGAGAGGCAAGCATGGGGATTTGGGCGGCGAGAGGGCCTCCAGTGGGGTGCCTCCAGCGCTCAAAAGCCAGCGGTAAAATCCCGGCGTTAATGAAGTCGTTGACAGAAATACTTTGGTCCCACTGAAGCATGGCCAAAAATGTAAAAACGTTTTGAAAACAACACTTGAGGCAGCTCAGTGTGCCTCCCTCAATAGACGGACTGAAAGCATAAGTAAACAGAAAGATTTACTTGTGTTGGGAACAAACATAACTTTAAAAAAAATGTGGGTAGGGAAACAACTACACACACAAAAAAATCCTGTCTTGTAATTTATCTGAACGATGTCAAATGTGAACAAAAGCCCTGAGATAAAACTTGGGTTAGAGAGTAGAAATTCTGGCAGGGCTATTTCAAAGTGGGGCTCTTAGGAAAAGCTGCTGATTGAAATCAATACAGCAAGACCCAGAATCCGAAAAGACCTTTTCTGAGATCTGAGAGGGTCACTGAGCAGAACTGTCAGTTGATAGTATTGAGGCTGCAATTGCCTTCACCAAGGTGCTTCAGTGTTTGCTTTAGTGACTTCTTGCAGCCAGCGGCTGAGCATACATTTAACATCCCACCTGAGATCACCCTGCTGGGGGAGGGAATTTTTTAAAGACTTCTGTAGCTTAAACAACTCCCTCACCAGCCACATCAGCATGTCACATTTTCCATATACTAATCAACAATGTTTGATTAATGTACTGAATCAGATTAATTAAAGAGGTTATTATTTATGGAGAAAATTTAAAAGGGACTGAAGTTCTCTGTTTTCTGCTCCTGTTTTTTAAAAACATTCATTCATTTGAATTTTTAACGAATTGTGATTTATCATGTGAAACATTTTTAAACAGACCTTAATAATATAATTTTTCACACAATATTAATAGATCATACTTTGACTTTAGTTTATTTACTTATTATGTAAGACTTGATTAGGTAATGGCTTCACAGGGATGGGCAAAATACAGATACTTCATAACATTGCAAATTACTGTGAACATATCCTGGTAGTTTATCAGAAGGTGATGGAAATAAATAGAGAAATTGCATTTCCATTTTTTACATGACATTGTTTTTCCTGCACCATAGTGGCACTGTTATAGAAATAGTATCAAAAAGTCAAGAGTAAGACCTGAACTTTTTCTTTATGCCAAAAAGAATTAGCCGTATTTTGATTACAGGGTACGTGTACAAGGGCTATTTTAAAGTGCTGGTTTTAATGTTCGCTTAAAAACATGCTACTTTATGAATATGTGAATAATTCATCCAAATTCAATTACACTGTATTTGTATTTCAAGGAGGTGCAGAGGAGAGAGAGCATTCAGGTGGAGTTTGCCCAGCCCAATATTTCCATTTTAATTAATATCTATTTTTAGCACTCAGCTTCTCAGCAAGTCACTTCAGCTCACTGAGGTAAGTGAAGCTGTCCTGACTTGTTCCAGCTGAAAATCTCCAAATCTCTCTTTCTAGTTGTCATCATTTCCTATGAGACTGAAGCTCATGCAACCAAATGTGAATCTAAATTCTCACAATTTTTGTAAAACTAGGATGCTACAGAGAAGCAAGAGACCTTCTGTGCCACAGCTCATGTAAAGTGAGACACAAGATTTCCTTTTTCACAACATCAGAACGTGGACTCTTAGGCACAAGACACCAGACCTTAAGGAGTGAAATTTAGTGAGTTATCTTCTCAGAAAGTTTATTTTATTGTATTTAAAGTTACCTCGCTACTATCCACTCAAATCTAGTTGACAGATCACTTTATGTGCCTTGGAAATGTTAGATGGTCTACAGCATCAGGAGATAAACTGAGATTAAAAAATGTCCTATGACAAATGGATTTAAATCTGTAAGGTGATTTAATTTTTTAAAAAATAATAATCTGATTTAGGACTCCTTGCTTGAATATGAAAAAAATAGAGAAAAATATATGTGCATTTTCAAGCAGTGTCTTTACCTTTACTGTAATATTTCAGTTCAGCAGATTTTTTTACCATATCTTGGAAATTGTTTGGGGAGATAGTGAAGACTGCTATGACAATGTACATTGTCATAAACAGTAAACAGCTAGTTTTAAAATCCAAGTATAGCTGACAAAAGGATACTCATTGTGATACCAGACATTGCTACAACAAACATAAATTCCATGAGGTGAAGAAGAACAAGGAGAAAGCATGCAAATTCACAGTGGTACAATGCATTTGCAGTATGGATTGCACTTATCTTTTTATTTGCCACAGACATGTAAATTGTGTGCAACAGAATGGAGATTAAATGATCCAGCATCTGCATGACACTATAAATTACACCACAGTGAGTATGCTAGAGAAGACTTTGCCATAAACGGTGTGAAAAGCAGTGTCCAAAAATCAGTCCCAGACTGATGATAAACAGACAAGTGTAGAGGTTTACCTACATCTTGGTGTAAGTGTACTACACATACAGGTTTTTCAAACACACTCTTCCGATTCACTTTTCTTGTCAGTCAGAGGCAATAATGTAAAAATAACAACCATCTGAGGTGACCTGAGGTTTTGCAATGTTTCTATGAATGCATCTAGGTTTAGATCTTTAGTCTCTCCCCCACTGTACCATATTTCACATGCAGCTACTTGTCCTTCTTAGGAGTTTCCTCCTTTGGAGAGTGGAGAATGCTCTGCCAGCTGTACATCTCCACTCCCTGGAAAGTGGTTACCTATTGCTGCACTGCTGCAGCTGTGAAGGATCTAGTCACTGTCTTGGTCAGTTTTACTCCGAAAACCACAAGACAATCTGAGCAAACTTCTTGATTTTCCCATAGATTTTATAGATTTGAATTTATTTTGTTTCTGACCTTGTAGAAAAATCCAAATAGAAGAGATTTCAGAAGTCAGAAAAAAAAAAAAACCAAAAAACCAAAAAAAAAAAAAAACAAAAAAAAAAAAAAAAAAAACAAAAAAAAAAACAACAAAAAAAACCCCAAAAAAAACCCCGCAGGTAAGAGTCATTCAGGTTCTTACAAGGTGTCATGGATTGGAGGCACACAGAATTATAGAACATTTTTCTCTCTGGAGACTGATGGATGTGTGTAGAAGGAACACAGACACAAGACCATGAAATGAAGTTGGCAGGAAGACAGTTACTTAAGCTTACTATAACTTAAAAAGAAAGATTCAGAGGACTTAATAGCAATTAGTATGCTTTTATTTATCTGTGTTGGTTGATTTGCTATCTTTTGCATGAGAAAAATGATTTTAGTATTATAACATTATGAGTCTGCCCACCTCTACATACCTCCAAAAATATTTCAGCAGCTCCAGCAGTGGTTTTCTGTGAGTAACCAGTGACACACCAGATCTTCAGTGAAGAGAAAATAAAAGATATAGGGTTTTAAAAATGTCTTTTTCTTATGTCTGGGAAGAAACACAGGGAGACATGCCTGTGAGTCTGATCACTTAGGAAATAGAAGAGAAATAATAATTTCTCTTTCCATCAGAGTCTATGCTTCAGATTCTGGTATCATTTACACCTTCATTAAGATGAGGTTATTCTCAAATAATCCAGAAAGACAGATGTTTTTGGGTTCTTTATATTTCTATATCCTTTTTCATACAGTGATAAGGAAAGACATATTGTCAATAGTTTAGGTTTTGGGTTTTTAAAAAAATGGCCTTATGGCTAGCAGACAGTGAAACATAAAAACAGATTTCCAGACACTGTTAACTTTGACAGGGCACCAAGTGTGTGGTTAAAGACCAGTTTTGAAGTCTTTGTGCCTGATTCCCACCCCAGGCACTTCAGCACAAGACAGGGGCTTGCCTTCACTGCAGTCAGAAGATGTACACCTTTTTACAGCTTTACAGACTAATTGAGGCAAATAAACTAGAGGTATTTCTGACTTAAAATGGTGTAAAAGAGAAAGAGGAGGCAAAACGTTTTACAAAAATATGCACTGTGCTCATTGATTCTTAGATGTTGTCATAAATCAAACAGCAGGTGGTTTTAATTGATGAAATTATCCTTACTAATTTTTAAGCTGTCACAGACAGATCTAAGGCAATTTATTGTGGTCTAGTTGGAGTGGTTTGGTTTTTTTCTTAGATATGTTCAAAACATTCAGTCTTCAATTTTGAAAGTAGAAGCATCTTGTTGGCCTTGCCTGGGCATGCAGGACTTTGAAAAAAGCAAGACAAAATTTTATAAAATATTCCAGGAAGATCAGGTCGCATATTCCCCAAAGGTTCTTTAACATCTCTTGTAACAATACCAACAATAACCTGTGCAGGTTTTGGACAAGTGTGCCAGTAACAGTGCAAAAGAGTAAAATCAATGGCCATCTCAGGGACAGAGCTATTGCTCAGGAACAGATTGATGTGTTCACACACAATTGCTCTGAGAGGCCCTAGACATGTTGGGGTCAAATTGGCAAAATAGGTAGCAACTGTGTTCTTGCATCAGCCTCTGAGAGGCCGATGTCTATCCTACCTTGCAAACACATTCTTTTACAATGTATTACTTCATCTCTTTTATTGCACAAGAGGAAAGTGGGAGACAGGGAATCAAGGATAGCACTAATGATAGGCCATATGGAATACATAAACAACGTTGTTCTAGAATCAGATGGTCTTTAAAAGGGGCGGGGGTCCTATTGTACTTGGGCCAGACATTACCTAACTCCTCAGGTGAAAGAAGGAGAATAGGTGAGAATAGGGAGCAGACGCTGGGAGTGTGTGATTCAGCTTAGAGCAAGGTTTTCTGGAAGATATAAAGAGCATCTTAAACCCCTTTAGAGGCTTGAGTTCCACTGTATTGAAATAATGTAACTCCTGCTCGCTGGGACCTGAACCTTCCTCACGAGGACTACTGAAGAAAACACTGTTTTGAAACTGGATTAAAATTTGGCCTGTTCATGAATCACTTAGGAAATCCTGCAATTTATGTGAAGACATTGGGTCCCTAAGGAAGTGACTGAGAGAACCTCCTCGAGTGCAAAATGTTCTTTGACAGAGGGAAGCCAGTTATAACAACAAAAGCTCAGGGTTGTGTTAAAACAACTGGGAGCTGCCACTTGTACGGTTTTTAAAGCTCATTTTGGACAGCACTGTACTTGGCAAATCACCCTGCTGGAAGTAGTCATTGCTCTTGGTGTTAGAATCTGAGCCAGCCTAGCCCATGGGCCAGCAAATGGGCCAACTGTCTGTGGCAAAGAAGCTGGAGGAGTCAGACATTTCTCTTCATATTGTGTCTAACTGGCCAAAGTTATAGCTGCATGGGGAAGAATGATAGTATCTGTCTCCCGCAGCATATGTGAAGATTTCAGGTTTTGGCCTTGCTGTATTTGACCTCATTTAGGACAAGAATGCTTTTATCTAAATCAAAGCCAATTTCTAGTATTAGTTTGAACTTGTGAAGACCCCCAGTGAACAAAAATATCACAGGAATTAGGCAATATGTTGAGAATGCATTTTGAAGTTTTAAGCATGTGCTTAAGTGCTTTTCTGGCTCTACTTTAATGAAAGATGGAAATGTAATGTGGAAATATGATCGAGAAATTGTGTTTCATTAAACTTGGAATGAATCCCAGTGATGAACAAAACTCAAAATGAAGCACCGTTCTGAGATTTAAAAGTAGTTTCTCTCTGCATTAATTCTCTGAATTTTGCTCCTGCCTGATCTGAACTCATGGAGAGAACACCATGGCAAGCCTGCTGGCTACATTTCTAATGTGACATAAAATATAATACAATAAATATTGGCTAGTGGTTTGTCACACTAGGGCATGCTAGAACGAGAGCACAAACAATGGCTGAGGAATGAAAGCCAAACAAGAGATTTCTTATTGCCTGACTTCCTTGAAAAGGTATAGACACAGAAATGGGTAACAGTAAATGGTTAATACAGAAGAAATAAAGGTATTTTTACTTTCAGTTAGCCTTTGATGTAATTCCATAATTTATTTAGTAACAGCAATAAAAGAGAAGCAGGTTGAGGGTGGGACTTTCATCTGATGCAAAACATGGTAACTATGCTGACTTCTGCATGCTGGTTTGGGGGGCAGGGCACAAATACCCAACTTGACGTGTCCCCAAAGGGTTTTCTAGCTGGGGGCCTGTGTCTTTTGCAGCTTTAAACAAGTAAGCAGGAAAAAGCAGTCACTCAGCCATCTCACCCAAGGCCAAAGAGAGGAGTCAGAGCAGGGTGCCCTTTCTCGTGTCTCAGAAAGAGGCAGGAAAAATCTGAAGGAAAAGGCAGTCAAATGCCTAGGGAAATAGTAAGGGATTTTAGGAGGAACGATATTGTGTTTTATTATTATTTATTATTGCAGGATCTCCCGGCTGGGTTACAGAAGAGGAGTCTGGCTTTTGTCTCTCTGCACAAGGGGAAGTGACAACTTGGGAGGAGGTAATTGTTCTGGGACTTGGTGACCCCCTGTCCTGGGAGTACCTTGGTGCTCATCACACATCTTTGCTTTGGGGCTGATGGTTTTTAGCAGTGCTTGTGAGAACAGTGCTACCACTAGCATGGCAGACTGAGCAGTGTGTGATGAAGGCTGCTGCATTGGGTCTGAGCTCAGTGGATCACTGAGCATGTTGACAGGCAACTTAGACAGTCCTCCTCTTCTCTATTTCCTAGAGCTATAGATTTTGACTTTAAGCCAAAAGCTAAATGGATCCAAACTGATGGAGGATAGGTCAGTCAGTTGCTAATACATGTGATGGTCTGGATGCAATCTGGATGGTGAGGATGGGGGGAAAGATTATCTCTATGCTCTGTTCTTCATGTGAAGCCACTGCTGGTTACTGTTTTAAGATGTGACGACATAGTCCAGCCTTTACCATTAGTCACATCTCATAATATCAACCTGCCACACTTCTTAATTTCTTAATTTAATACAAGATAGACAGCAGCATCTTTTTAATAGATATGATGCACAGTTAAGGATACTGTAGCACAACAACATAAAATGGCAAATTGATCTCTGAATATGATCAGTTCTTTTTTAACATGCATACCATGGAAACCAATGAAAATCCACTGCATTATAATGGGGAAGAACATGAAAGAAAAATGGACTATGAAGATAATATATACTGAAGTTTTTCCTATTGTGACTTTTAGTGGACTTTTTCATAGCTCAGCAGGAGACCTGAGCTTTGCTGAGCAATTGCCAAACAGCATGGTAAACTAGCAAGTGTGTTTTCTGTATGTTATCTCCAGTTTAGTGGAACTTTGTAGGGCAACAACCCACTAGTAGATCACAACTCATTTTGGCAGGCCATTTTGTGTGCATTATTGACCTTTACTTGCTGTCCATAAATCCTTGACAATGCTGACACAGAAACGCACCAAGTGACCTTTCAAAAAATGTTGGAAATAATCCGTTGCAGCTGCAGGCTGAGGACACTGACCATATTCAAGTATAAATCTCTCCATCAGCACCATGGACTGCTGGCAAGAGCACCATACATACTCCCCAAACTAATTCTCCACACCAACAGGCCTGATGTCCCTCAGGACAAAGAAAATTCTCACTAGTTAAAAGCAACAGGAGAAAAACCCATTTTTAAAGCTGACTATGTAAGAAAAATTTAGGACAGCATTGGTTTGATCTTCCATCAAAGCTGGCTAGCAACCAGAGCATCCTCCTTTGACAGCTCTCTGTGTTCTTAGCACCCATAAGGTCCCATTGACCTTAGCCTCCAGCCCAGAACAAACTGTACATTTCCTCGTTTTTAACAGGCATCCTTTCATGTTCAAAGCACAAGGTTTTGCTTACAAAAGTATTTGAGCATTGTATACTCTCGATTTGCAGAGTGCAATATTTGTTTTATCCTCTCTTCTCAAGGAAAAAAAACTCACTCCACATTGAGAGCTGAATCTTCTGCTGTGGTGAATTCACAACTACTTCAGTTGTGCAGGGATCCTCACGAGCCTGGACTCTTGAACCAGCTGCCTGGGTTAGCTCAGCTGTGTTCAGGACCACCACACAGGCCTTGCTATCTGTGGAAATGGTCTTAACTTGAGGTCAGCAATGGATACACTGCTTTGAATGAGCTCTTGATGAGCGTTTTCTGTAGGCTGAGAACAGAGTACGTTTGCAGGCAGTTTTACCTTGAGATACTTTGTTCAAATTCCTAAATTAATTTGCTTTGACCTATAGCCAGTTAGGAGCTACCCCATAGATTTTCTATCAAATGTGATAAAGTATATTAGTACATATGTGAGATAAATATCACATACTGCCAAATAGCTGTACAGACTTCTGCATTTCTTTGGCAAGGAGGTGTACTAAGTCTTGTTTCAGGGAGACTTGTGTGTCTCTGTGTAAATACAATTTGAGTAACCAAGACACAATCTAGAGCTGAAGAAGCAGCACAGAGGTTTGTGACAAAGTGGCAGGGACCAACTGTTTGCCACGGTAGAAAGAGCAACTCTCTTTTCATATGATCAACAGGGTGAAATTATTAAATTTAAGGCTACAGAATGGAAGACCAAAAATCTCTCACACTGTCAAACTACAAACTAAAGTTCTCTAACTGCCAAGCTAAGGGTAAGATGCTGCTGGGAGATTCTGCATGTTGCAAGGTGACTTTTGAAATGTTTGGTACCAAGCTCTGTCATGTGTAAGGGAAAGTTCCACTTAGGTAAACAGCAAATACAATCTGTATCGAGTATGCATTAAAGTAAGAAAGCTCACAGGATTGTTATAAAGGGTAGTACTAATAGTAATAATATATAAAGTTTCCAGAGCAATGTAATTCAGTCTGTTTAAATATCTTTTCAGAGAAATTACTGAAGCGAACAACAGGGAAAAGACAGCTACATAAATTAATGTAAATTTGCAATGAGCATTTTTTTTTCTTCTCTTTCTTCCTTGTTAAATGTTTTGGGTATTAGTCATCAAAATGGTCTTTTTTTTCAGCCCTCTTTTCATGATCTGTTTTTCTTTCTCACCCAGGGACTTGATTAATACAGATTTGCCTTTGCTAATATGCTTCTTTCTATTTGCTTTGTGTTTAATTCTGTGAAAGAAGTAGTAGTAGCATGTTATGCATATTAAAGTGCTTCACATTTCCTTTCCAGCTGCACAGTATATATTGTTTGTAGTTATTGTTTCTACATTTGTTTCAGATTTCCCTGCCTCCTTAAAGTAAGGTATAATAGTTTTGAGAACCAGAGCATGGCTATTAAACTCATCTGTGTAAAAGGGAATTCCAATAGCTTAGATGAAATTTTAATACTTTTTCTCTTTCCTCTTGTAATGCCAGGGACCATGTAATGATCTAGACCAGCCTTCTGTGTAAGACCATAAACCTCACCGTGGCTCCATAGATTGTTCTCACTATACACTCCCTGAGTTCAGTGTAATTACTAAGCAAAGGAGAATCTGATAAAGTTCTTCTGAAAAATCATGGTGAGAAAATCTCTAGGAAGTCTAAAAATTGGACTCTTTGGTGGATATGCAATTAGCAGAAACTTTTCATAACTGCATTTAAACCTTTGGCAAAAAGACTAAATAACTTAATGTACACTGCTTGAATATTTCAGAGCTCTTGGCTTAAACAAAAACAAGGATTTAAGTGTATTTTTCTCTTCACAGTATAGTTTTTGTGAAGAAAGTTGTAATACTGTTTTTTCAATTCAATATCTGCTTCTTTTCATAGTGTCCCTTATATATATCCTGCTTACACGTGCTGTTAAAACATGATTTGTTCCTAGTGTGATTGTATGTCTTGAGCACTTATATTCCCTTGTGCTATAGGAGATCTTTAAATTCAGTTCCAAAAGGTCCTCACATAGAAGGAGATGGAGTCTCTAAGTTAGAATTTCACATGTACCATAGAGTTTGCTCTGCTTTGCTTCATCACCTCATTGCTGAGGACGCTGAAGATATTGGTAGTGAGCACCAGAATGTTTTCACAAAACAAATGCAGAGGTTATTTTCATCCTCTCTATCACTCTTTCTCTAGTGGGTGTGAAAACTTCATGGAAATAGGTGAATAAATGTGGAAAGAATTCCACGAGTAGATCCGTTTAGCAGAAGATTCCCAAATATTTCTTTCACTCTTCATGTTTTTGCTGACCAAATGTAGGTAACCACAGCATCTTCAATGTCAGCTTCTCCTTCTATTTCACCTTCATATCTCTCTGTTGCATTTATCTAGGCTAGAGACCTGCTTTTACAAGTGTACACTTTTCCAAGTGTTTGTTGGAAAGCCATTTAAACCAATTCCAACACATTTCACTTTCTTCTTGCTCCCGCCTCAAATGTCAGTAGTTGAGGTAATAGGGAAGGAGTTTTCCCCTTTGTTTACAGTTCATTCTCATCCTCAACCAATCATAATGCTGATATCACTAAGAGTAATCATATGGAGTTTTCGCTTCTCCAGATAAACAGTTCACTACACTACTGGGCTTTGGCCAATCTTTTAGTGTTGCATTAACCTATCCTGAAAAAAAAAAAAGCTTTAGCTTCCCTGATAAAAATCCAGTAAAAAAAAAAAAAAAAAAAAATTAATCTACCATTTAACAGTAGTAATGTTTAAAATAGCTTGAGAGGTTCTTGTCCTTTAGTAGGTATCCCTCTGCTGGATAATCACCAAGTGAACTGAATCAGAGCTGTGATTTGACTGGGAAATTACCTAAGTGAGAATGTTGTATTTGTACTGGATCAGCTCCTCTGTCTGGCTGAATGTGAAGCTGCTAGAGGGGAGAGAGGCTGGTGGTGCAAGGAGCAAGCACCTTGGACAGAGATTGCCACCATTAGCAGTGCTGTCAGATAGATAATGTTGTCAAAGAAATCTATGTTTCCAAACAAAACATTTTGCAATGACAGCCTCAGAATGAAAACCTTCCATACACCACAAACTGATGGCTGCCCTTCTACTAACACTGTGATGCCTGAAGGTGCTTCTCGATGTTGTGAGACAAAAGAATTATTTGTGGGGATAATGAGTTTGGGAATAAACCGACTCAGCTGGCCGAGCATTCAGTTCAATTAATTTGTTGTCCAAATAATGGACATAAGGAATTATGAAGAAGGTTTGTGGAAATCAAATACTTTCCAGACATCAAGAACTGATGAAAAATATTCTTTTCTGTAGTAAACATTCTAAAATATGTCAGTATAAAAGAGAATCTCTTAAATCATGACATTGCTAACTGTCTAAACACTGCTTTGGGATTTTTATTGCATCTAGATGATGTGGGTTTCCCAAATATTTAAATTTGCATATTTAGCTATAACTCTTGACACTGGGAAGGTTTTTGTGAATTTTTTAATGTTCAGTAATAAAGGTTTTGTATGCATAACTTAAATGGTCCTTTTAGTAATTTGAGGAAGAATAGATTTCTTTCACCCCTAAGTTCTTCTGATCTAACCACTGTGTTTTGTAGTAGAGTGAGCAACGAGTTTCAGATTAGCTATGTATAAGCAACACTTTTTTAGTCATCAAATAATTTTTGGGGGGCACTATGGTTCTTTCAAGGATAAATTCTGGAACAATTTTATTGAAATATGGTTCTAAAATACCGGTACCCACAAAAATGACCCTTTTTCGCTGGATAGTGAAATACACATATCTATCAGGAGTATAATGGGGTGGGGTGCAGGAATTTGTGATTTCCTTAAATTAGTGGCAGACAATACAGATATTATTATACATAATGCATTATCTTTGGCCTTATTTTAATCAGAAACAGGGAAAAAGGGAAGTCAGTATTACATCAACAACGCATTCTGACCTTGAGTAGTTCAAGAGGATATAATCTTTGCACAAGTTGCAATTTGTAAATGTTGTGTAAATAAAATTGCTTCTCATGTAGGAACAGCAATACCATCTGTGGGAAATGTGTCATCCATGTCTGCTCTCTCAGATGATTTTTGGTAAACACTTCCTATGAGCCCACAGGTTTGTTTGGTTGATCCTTCACATTCTTTGATGGAGACAACAGTATCCCAACTCTATCAGCTTCTGCTGATTGCCCACCTGAAGTCAGAAACTCTAGGCACCTTGGACAATAGTCTGAGTTTTGAAGCATCTAGTGCACAAGATTTCTGTGTTTATGAGTTCTCAGAGTTAGATGCTAGGGTATCTTCTCTTCTCAGAGTAGCAGAAGTAAGTGAAATACTGAAGAAAAAAAATTCTTTTCTACCGTGAAATGTTTGAAATTACTGCCCTTTAGAATAAAACAAATAAAAGTTAACTTTGGGTACTTAGAGTAAGAAAGCAGGGGATGAGATTCAGATTCCCTTCTGAGAATTTTTTTTTCTTCTGTAAAATTATAACAGCTCTAAGACCAAAGGTAGGGGTGTTGTAAATAGAGTAAAAAGATTGCTTCCAGAGATAAGTTGGAAGGGTACACCTAGAATACTAAAGGTCTAAGATTTATAAATTAGCACCTCTGCACAAATTCTGACCGGCCTTTGAGTCAGAAACTAATTTCAGGGAATGAGACTCAAAAGACATAGTCACTGAATTAATGCTTCACATTCACAGAACCAAAAGTGACTACAGAATAATATTAGACTCATTTAGGTGAGAATGACTTCATATGCTTTAGGAAAAAAGTCAGATCTAGTCCACCCAGGGACATTAAGTGCATTCATATGTCATACTTGTACTAGTGCAGCTTAATGTTAGTGATTAGGTAACAGCAGAAAGGACTCTTTTGTGAGGCAGCTTTTATTTGACTTGGAACTCATATTCATGCCAAGTTCCCATCTGAAAGTGCAATGATACCTCCATTTCTTTGCAGAGATGCACTTAACAGCAGCATTTCACAGCATCTAAGGCTTAAGCAGGATTTATCCCTAACAGGCAGCCCACTTAGTGTTTTCTAACATCTTAACACTTACAATAACTAATAAATTACTTAACATAACTAATGAATTATAAAAATCTTCTTACTTTTCTCCCTAAATGAGTATTGTTATAATTTTTTTCTGATGTATTCACTTGATGAATTTTTAAATTATTTTCTTTAAAGTGCTTTGAAAACCTTATTTCTTTAAGAAGACCTGGTTCCTTCAGCTCTATTAGTTCTCAGCACATATATGTGAATTAAGAGGGTATTCTTAATGGGCAGGAGGGCAGGAGACCCAGCTTCCAACTTAATGTTCTCATTTCCCTGTCTCTGAGAGCCTCAAGGAACAAAGAGAATATTGAAATCAGTAGGCTGTATGGCTTTGAAAGGATTGTCCTAACCATTAGTCTGGAGAGCCAATTGTTCTTTTTTGGGAACTGTTTACCCTATGTACAACACGAAAGGGGGTAGGTTCTAACAGGCAACTTGTTAGGGTACTTCCACTAAGGAGTAAACATGAAGTGGATTTTCTTCATGAAAGGTGTGGCAAAAGGCCAATATCCCATGGACTATGCCAAGTAATAGAGAAGATATTGAAAATCTAAGGTGGTCCTTTCTTTATTGTTCCTTCCTACTGAAACTGCTCCACTGCATTGAAACTGGTTTTTTAAAGTGTCCCCAGAAACTATATTATGTTTTATACAGCATTTTTAGTCATAGTCCATGGATAGTATTTCTAAGCTCTTATGTTTCTGTATTGGCATCTTTCCCTGACCTGCCTCCCATCTGTGGGACTAAATCGGGTTTCCAATGAAAAAAAGTATGGCATACTGCCCTGGTGTTCAATGGAATTGGCTGGCTATCCTGGGCTCAGTTCTTATCAGATCTTCATACTTTTCTAGTGAAATAATAAGCCTTCAAAATAGAAATAAAGTAGGATCAACTAAAGTCCAAATAGGAAAAATAGCTATTGACTTCATTATATAAGTCAGCAATGAGTGATCTCTGTTGTACCAAAAAACCTGATTCTTGTGGGTCCTCTTTTCCAGTGAAAATAGATTGACATAATACTACTGACATTCATTTAAGGGAAAGGGAAACACCTACAGGAAAATTTAATAAAGGGTTTTCTTAAATCCTGTGAAGAGTTTATTAGACCCACTAAACAGTAAATATAGAAACTCAATACAATTTTGCTCTCAGTTTTGTAGTGATTCATTGAGATGTCTACTAATGTTTTGTGCATCTTATCAAGAAATAATTCTTCCTTGGTTTTGATTCAAGGTATAGAGATATATCCTGCTCAGAGAAGGGAATCTGTACTGCATTACAATCTTCTCCATATTAAAGTTAGTCAAGAGGTAGCTGAATGGCAGCAGAGAGAAAATGGGACAGGGTGACTTTCTTCTATGTAGTTTTACCTATAACTTTTTAGCAAGAAACACTAAAAAATGCCAGTTTAACTCTTTTGTAGATTAATGATTACTCCTGGATAGTTTGTCATGGTAGTGGTTTTGTTCACTCATTTGCTTCTGTGAGATGTGAATTAGGAGAAATGCAAAGCAGGCTCAAAACTTAAACAGTAGCTGTATAAAGAAAAGTTTATTGCTAACAGAATTAAAAGAGAAAGAAAGAAATAATAAGAAATTAAAGCAAGAGCACATTCCCCTCTCTTCCAGCACTCCCCTCCATTTCACTCCTCCCCGTGGGAGAGCTCAAACAAAAGGAAAGCTCCTGCATCTCTACAGGGGCTTAAATATGCAAAAATAGCAAAAGTGCAATTGGACCAAAAGCCCATCGATCAACTCAGCTCCAACCCTCTACAGTCTTCCAGTGGAAACCTGAAATCAAGGACCTAGCAGCAGGACCTAGTGAACTAGGAAGGAATCTTCTCATTCCATCATGAAAAAGCCAAATCATTAATTTAAAAATAAATTGTTTCTAGCAATTATTCTTTTATTCTTCTGTCTGGAATCCACTACCCAACACAGACAGCTTCCTCCTGGACCTGGCCACAGAACCTCAATTCCTTGTGCACAGAACAGGGAAAAAGATGTAGAGGGACATAAAGTGTTCTGCAACTACATGTGCTAAAGACTGTCTTATAAAATTCTTTCCTATCTATTTCCTTATGAGAGAATTCCCACGAGCAATTCCCTAAGCAATCATTTAAACCTATTTAGCATGGTGGAATACAAACAATTTTTTGAAAGAAAACTTTTTTTCTTGACAGTTACAACTGAAGGTCTTGGAATTTGAATTAATAAAGTATCTGTACTTTATTAATGAAAATTAAGGCAGTGGATATCTCCACTAAATCAGGTAATGAGCACAACAGAAGAGCAGAGAAGCAAGTAAACATGTCTGTATTCTGTGAAGGATCTGGATGATGAACACCAAGTAATTATGGGAGAAACTCAAAGACCAATTTGTTAAAAAAAAAGTGTTTGAAGAATTATGTACCAAATAAACACTGTCCATGTTGTGCATCACATGAGGCTGAATGAAATAATAATAATGTAGATCATAAAGACTATCTTATAATGTGGATGTGAAAAGACTTGGAAGGAAAATTGCATAAAAACCTTTAGAAAAGATATCTTCTGAATTCAGATTGCTTAACTTGGAAATCTTACTGTACTTACTAAACTAAGTGAATTCAGGCAGTGGTATCACCTGGACTAAGGAGCAAGGAGGGCAGAATAGAGACAAGACTTATTTTTACTTTAAGACAATGGAGAAAAAACTCGCTGGGACTCCATCCAAGGGGAGAATCCCACCCTCATCCTGCCTGGAAAATAATCATCTTCAAAATAAGAACAAAATGTGAGAAACGGTGTTGGATATAAGGTTCAAGTAGGAGAATACAGGTGGACAGAAGGATTATTAAGCAAAGGAAATGACATTCTAGATTTCATGAGGCATAGAGTGAGCAGTTAAAAATATGATATAGCAGAACCTAAAGCAAGTTTGACAGCAGAAAGGAATTCAAAACAAAGAACAAAAGGTCCTTGAGCCTTAAAAATAAAACGAGGATGAGAGAAGAAGGGAGACTAAACTGCACTCAGAAAGGATAGGAATAATTGCAAATGCGTCCTACCACTAAAATAATACTTTGCTTCAATTTTTAACAAGTGATACAAATTACAGGTGAGAAAGGGCAAGGCAGTTACATGAAATTAAAAAATACTGAAATTACTCTGTTTATGGGGGAATAAACTCCGAGTTTCATGTTCTTTCCAGAGTTCTGAGAGGACTAGCACATGAAATTGTAAAACTGGTGGCAAGATATTTAAAAATAAATTTAGCCACCGTTACCATAGTATCAGAAGTGAGATACATTTCTATAAAAGCTAGAAGGTACACTGTGTTTTTTAAAAAGCTTGAAAAATGGATGCACTAGCCTTTTTTTTTTACTAGTTAAATGTCATAGGTGTAATATATCTCAGCTTGAGTAAGAAGATGTCATGTTCTGTGAGAAACTACTGGTTGTTGTAGACAGAACTCATTAGAGTGGACATTATGTTGAGTGATTACTAAGAGATGTTGGAGTGTAAGGAAGTTGCTAGTGCTAGTCTTGAAGACATAAACTAAAAATATTAAAATATAAATATATTGAACAATCACCCATATTTATACTTGCAGTGAAATGGCACTGAACAGAGAAAGTTAAAAATTCGTGTCTTTCGGGGTTAATAAAAAAATTCAAAGGTAATCAGTAGAGGAGGAGAAATATTTTGTATTAGTTAACCATAAAATGGCTGTAATCCACAGGTGGGATACAACCATGGGAAAGGCAAGTTCCATCACTTGATTTATTATGCAAAGATTTTCAACAGAGGTGAGGAGTTAATTTTATAGTTATCCAGGGTTCTCTTCCAGAATATTGTGCATGGATCTGATTATCCATGTTCTAGAAATCTACAATTCAACTAAAAATTCAAAGAAAGGAGAATGGGGTTATCAAAAGATCCAAAGTTAACATGTGACAACAAACTACAGGAACTTGCTTTGTGTCGCATAGCAAAACAAGAGCTGGGAGAAATGTTAATTCAATCTCAAAATGTGTGATGGACACAAACCCTAAGGAGAGAAAGGAATTATTTATGGTAAAGAACAATCTTGATCCAGGAGTGCACAACACAGCAATGTTCTAGAACAAAGACAGCTGAGAAAACAATTAAAAGGTGTGGCAACTTGTGGGTAGTTATGATTACCTGCAATAGCAGCTGAGTAGACTGAGTGAGATATTTTCCAGCCCTAAACCCCATATGTAGATTGTATATGCAACACGTAGTCATGAAGTTCTTATGATATTGATTCAGTTTTTCTAGGATAACAGATACAAAGACTGCGACAACACTGAAATAGAAATAGTGATAGACATAGGTTACAATTGATCTGATTTTTATGATTAGCATATCCCTTTAATTGAAACAACAAAACAATATCAGAAG
The DNA here is from genome assembly GCA_013397915.1 of Daphoenositta chrysoptera. Classification (NCBI taxonomy): domain Eukaryota; kingdom Metazoa; phylum Chordata; class Aves; order Passeriformes; genus Daphoenositta; species Daphoenositta chrysoptera. The sequence continues at coordinate 733,282 of VZRO01007265.1, read as the reverse complement.
AGATTCCTCAAAATCCTTCAATGACCCTACGTCATAAATCTTTTAAAAAATTCTAAAAAAGACAATTATTCTATTATACTTGTGTGTATTGATTCGGGAATCGTGAGTTACATCCCCGTGGTTTCTCAGCATCACACAGGTGAAACAGTTTATTTTTCCGTGGTGATGATTTATTTCCCTTCCAGACTTCAAAACGTTTCCCATTTGGCTAAAATCTTCTGCTTTGCTTGTTGGTGGATGAATCCCTGTAGTTTTAGTGAACTTTACTGGATATTTTTCACCCCTATTAATTACAAATTTAATTGCTAAACATCCAAAATATATATTTGTAATTATCTTTCAATTAAAAAAAAACTATGTGGGATGCCCTCAGGATACCTGATGTACAGTTCTTAAAATGAGATACTTCTTTTGGAGTCCATGTTATATAACTTTAATTGCTGTGGAATGAAAAGCTTATAATAATATTTTACACACTTCAACATGAATTCTCACCTCTTTTGTCTAGCAATCCTTCTAAATAAATATATAAATCTGTATGTAAGACCTTTAAAGCACTTGTGAAAAGTAAATATAAGTATTGCGGAGCAAAGCTCATCTGTAGGAGACTGATTATCAGGTTGTGTGAATACAGAGGAAATAAATTACGTACTCTCAGTAAGATTTTGCGTATGACCAGGCAGCTACTAAAAGCTTGCAGGAAGAGGGTCCTAGTGAGATATAAAAGACTGAGAAGGAGATGGGACAAATTGAGGAAGGAGAGTAAACCTGAGGAGGTTAATCCTTCAAACACTTCAAGAAGTAACACCTTTTACAGTTCACATACTGGGCTTTTGAGCCTTCTCTTATCACAGGTGAAGAACATTAACTTGAATGAGTTATTCATTGATTAGCACAGTAGAATCAAGTTGGTCTTGATGAAAGGTAACACTTGTGTAAAGAGAGACAGGTTCATATCCTTAAGTCCTTTCCCTCTAAAATCTTTTTAAGATTTACTCTCAATGTTTTACATTTCCTTTTCAAGTTTTACAAAATCTTTTGATATTTACAAAAAGTAATCTTATTCCTAGTTAATTTTTGTTTGTAAGTAGAAAAAACTGTCTATGTATTAACTGCCAGCAATATCAGCAGGATCTTTGGAAACTTCAGTCTGTATAGAGATTTACATTTGTGGGGAATACGAAGTAGACAGATAGAAAGGAAATAAAATTTTTGGTTAATTATTGTTTTTTTAGGAATGAAACTGCATTTATTATCTGGAATGCTTATCTTGTTACTGAACAGACAAATTTGACAACCCAACTGCCATGAACCAACTGGTCTCCCAGAGATGATGTGGATGTCCCATTCCCTGAAGTGTTCGATGTGGGCTGTAAATGCCAAAAATTCGACGGTAGCTTCGTGTTTGAAGAACTACTCCTCTTTTTAAATTGTATCAAAGCAGAGAATACTATGGGCCATGACAAAGAAAAGCTTTGTTGAGAATGATATAAGTTTTCCTGCATAGGAGATAAGCATGGGGTTTATGCCATGCAGATAGAGGGAGAGAAGTTCTGGCTTTTCAGAACAGATGGAGACAGAAAAGTTCTGGGGTTTTGGGACAGCTGAAGCCCCTGTCCTGTTGCAGAAACTGTCTTGTGTTTCTGTTAATGGGATCACACAGAAAGAAAAAGATGTCATTATTTTCAGGGACTTAGCCTTGCAAGTAGGATATGTTCTCGCAGAACATGTAAGTGTCGCATACGATATAACTTTGTCTTTTTGTCTCTTGCTACTAAAAGCACCAGTTCAGATTTTACCTCAGGCCTCACAAAATCTCCTTTTCTCCCCCCACAAGTCTACCTGAATGTCACAGCATCCTGTGATTTATAGCAGTTATACTGTTATCTCCTTTCCTCTGCTCACCTGCTGCTGTTTACAAATTGTGTCCTTGTCTTTTGTCAACTAACTGTACTTTGCTTATCACCTCTGCTTCTGTGAACCTCTGTGGAAAGTCATCAATGCTTGCAGGTTTTTCATGAGAACTTACTGTGATATAGGCAGAACTTTCTCCTCTTTCATGCTCATAATATCCAGTTCTGCTCAAAAGAGAGTGCGTTATGGTGGAAGGATTACAGAGCATGGTCCAAACTACATTCCCATAAAAAGGAAAAATGAAGGTTGGTGTATTTGTTTCTCGCCTGAATACTCAGTCTTTCTTTAGTTTCCTGATACAGGTGGCTACCATTTGTAGAGCTATCAATTCCTTTGCCCGTTTTAAAGCAGCTATTATTTATGCCAGTCCCTGCTTATCATCCTCTTTATTCGTTTAGACAAGAACAGCTACAAAACATTTTAAACAGCTTGAGATAAAGGTTAAGCTTAAAGATCACATGTTATCATGCACAGCTTCAAAATAATGGGTTAAATCTGCTTCAACACAATGTTCCGAAATCATGCCTCTAATGTGCATTTAATTTGTGCCACTCTTTCAGATGTAAGAAATGTGAAAACATGAACCAAGCTAAAAAGCTATGGCCCATAAAGAAAATCATCTGCAGTAGCATAAAAGGTACATGCTGCAGTTTTTTTCACTAGTCTTCATATGCACAATCACACAGAACTGAAAGCACACCCTTCTTCAAATGACTTTTTTGGCTCTATCTTTTAATAGTAGTATGTATTGGTGACATAAGTCTCACGGAAGAAATGTGATTGTTGGAAGTTCTGCACTTATCCTTTAAGTAATTTTAGAAGTTTTTGCATTAGAATTATTGTTAGACTCACAGCCCTAGTTACAAACAATAAATTATCACTAAATGTCTTGCTATTGAAACAGATTACTTAGCCATTCACCATTTGCCATGGGATGCTCTCCAGATGTGCTGCATCTGAATTTCTCTGAATTTTCACTTGAGCACTGTGAAGTTAATCTGTTGTTTAGCACACCAAAAGAATTGTTAAATATCTGCTAAACATGATACCAGTTTGCAGTGTTCTGCTGTAAGGATTCTTTTATTCTCTTTCTTCCCTCTCTCCTTTCCACTGATCTTCAACAATACTCCACTGTTGCAATGCTGTTCTTTTTCCTTCTTCAAAGTATAATTTTATGCTAATCCTTGAGCTGTTGAAGAGGGCATTAGCTTTCAGCTCATTTTCTGCTTTGGTGTTTTAGGAAAACTTTGTTACTTACAACCTGGCACAACCTGTGCTATCCACAAACTGCCTATTACTTCCATGGTTTAAACATTATTTTACAGTTTGATAGAGATTACATGATGAGGATGCGTGGTCCTTCTGTCTACAGTATATCTCACAATCTAATTGCCGAGAGGACTGCACTTTCATCTCTGTGTTGGAATATGGCCCAGATTCTGGATTTCAAAGCAACTAAAAGGAAAACAATCATTAAGACAATGTTCCCTCAAATCCCAGTTCAAATAATCTCAAAGTCTATGCAAAACACAAATGTTGACCTCGCAGAACACCCCAACCTCCAGAACAGTTCACAAAGCTCTGAGAACACTAGCAAACATATTTTTGAAACTTCTTTTATTTTTATTGTGGGCAAAATATCCCTTGGTTGCCATTAGTTTTGTTTAAATCCGATGGAAATATTCAGAGCTTTCCCGATGTATTCAACAATTCAGAAAAGTGGCTCATCACCTCAGTTTAGCTCAGTCTGCACGATTGCTTGTTTACTTAGTCTCCAGTTATTTTTTTCAGGTTCACTATCAAGCTAGACAGCTCTGTCAACTCAAAAAGACATGCTTTTTTCAATCTATTGATCTCTGTTGCTCTTCCAAATCCTTTAGTATTGGCTCTTAGGATTACTATAATGCTATAATCATTCTGTTAAGGATTCAGATTTGTGGTGGACTAAAAGATGGTAACATCAAAAGGATTGAAATGCCCTTGAAGCAATCAATTTTTGTTCATCAAATACAAATGCTGAGAGGCTGCTTTCAGCTAATAATTTATAACTGAATTAATGACACATGGCTTCCGTCAGTAATGGTCTCCTCTCTGGAATCTCTTTTTTCTCTTTCTGTGATCTGATTTCATATTCTGGGAAAGGAAATCAGAGTGCTACAGAATTTAATCAGAAATGGGGACTGTCTGAAGGTAAAAGCTTAGCTTTCTTGCTTCAAATTGAGTGCTGCTGAAATCTTTATCCTTCAGTTTTGGCAAATGTGTATTTTTAAGCCAATGCTACTCAGGTGGAATTGTATTTCAGCTTTTTTATCCTACTTACAAAGAATCACAGAGTTCTGGGAAGCATCTTGCAAAAATGTTAATTCACTTGCACATGTAGGTTTTCAAATATTTTGGTGAATGAGAAATTTTTCATATTAACACCAGAGTGTCAAAAATGGTTATAGGTAATTCACCTTTTCTCCCCCCAGTCTCTTTCTTCTTCTGCTTCTATGTTAGATTCTGACAACAGTTTCAGAATAAAAATGCCACTTTTGCAGTCTAAAACAAACTTAAAATATTTGACTCTCTTTTCCTATCACAGTCTTATTTTTTCTTTTCTACTTTTCTGGTGATTTAGGGTAAGTGGGCTTTTTTTTTCAGAAAGTCTATACAAAACTTTGACAACTTTTTCTCTTTGCTTCCCTCTCCCCCCTCAAATTTGTGTGAAAAGCGGAATATGCCCCAGATTTATTATCTGTCAAAACATTCTGAATAAGCCTAGCATTAAAAAGCCAGATAGGGTTAGAAAATAAGGAGAAAAAAATAAAAAAAGGAAAAGAAAAAAGCAAATAGCCTTTCTAGAGGAAAAGTCATACACCTGAATAAGTGCCAAATTATTGAACATATGCATAAACTAATCTCAGCTTCATGATGTCTCGTCTCTGCTAAAGGACAACCTAATAACCCCAGCTGTGGAATGAGGTTGCATGGTGATGTTCTGTTATGGTGTGGTCCCTTTTTACAGCTGTCAGATATGTCACTTAGTGTTTGGGGTTGCTTTGCAGGGAAAAAAATGCTGTAGTAGCAAGGAAAAAAATGACCATGATATCAGCTTTAGGAATTAAATATCCCATTAATCTAGTTATAGCCTCTTCCCACCTCTTTTGTGAAGCAGAGATAATCAGAATCAGTGAAGTAACTTAATTAGTGTTGTTTACACTTTTCTTACATGTGTAGTGTGGTGAGATTTACAAGTAATCTTGGGTTACAAATTATTACTAAAAACGGCAGGTAGAATATCAAGTCTCCTTTAGATCTTCTAGGTAACATCACAGATATGTTTCCTTTCATACAAACCATCTGTTTATGTACAGTAAATCCTTTTCTCCATTTCCTTTCTCCTTTTCCAGTTATCCTACACCATCTCCCTCTCTTCCCCAAACTCCCTGCAGCTTATAATTGGTTTAGAAATAGATCAAGCTACTTATATTAAATAGCTGAAAGTACTTTCTCAGGATAATTCTTTTATGACATTTTGTATCCAATTAATACTACATCTTCAGTTGTAGCAAGTCTTCAACATAGGTCTTGCATTGGAACTTATCTGTGGTGTTTCTGCATTAAAAGTGTATGTGGCATGGATATCATCACACATCATTCTTAACATACCAGTTTTCAGAATTTAGAACCTTTAAGAGAGACCTAACTTACAGAAGATGCAGTATATTAATTTGTTGATTCTCAATTTAAAAACAACAATCAAAATTCTGCAAGATGCTTAGCACCTCATGTGAACCGAAGGTAAACCTCACACAAAGACTTACAAAATCAGATCAATAGATTGAAAACCTTAAAAAAAAATCTGAATCAAAAATAGTCACCAAAAGTTGAAAGGAGGTACAATAACTGGGCCCTTCAAAGTACTCACACTTGATAACACTTGAAAAAAACAATGTTGTTTTAAAAAAATGTTTCAAATAAACTGAAATTTATTTCAAATAAAAGTTACAAAACAACTGAAGAACCATAATAAAAAAGGCCAATAAAAAAGCTTTTAAACTAATTGAAAACATTGTAACATTGAACTTTATGACAATCATGCTCTTTTCCTTATGCACAATCTTTGGCAGGTGAAATTTTGGTTTAAATCCTCTCCCACTCTGCAGTTTGATGCAGCCCAAACATCTTCACCACCGAGAATGGTGCAAATACAGCATTTCTCTTCATGGAGATAGCTTGTTGTCCCAAAGCCCGTTTATGACAAATACCGGAACCTTCTCTAGTTTTGTCTTCCAAGTCAGGCGTTTCCATCATCTTTTACTCCTTTTGTGGTCTCTTCTGTTAGTTTTCCAGTGTTTAAGCTGAGACAAAAATATGCTAGAAGTTACAAGTTAGATCCAGCCCTGCGGAAGGCGCCTCAATGAGTCGACTCTTCAGAGGCCTCAAAGTTGTTTTGGCTCCAGAAAAAAAGAAAAAAAAAATGTCTGTTTCTTCAGTGGGAGGTTCCATAGGCTTTGGTTCCTTTCATTTTGCAAGGTATCAAGTTATCTTTCTTTCTCCTTACTTGTATCTCTGGGCTCACATCTCAGTGACAGTGCTGAGAATGACTATTGCTACCTCAGGGATCTCCAGGCACAAAAAATCTTAGCAGTTGCTGCAGCAGCAAGATGAGGAGAGCAAAGAGCCTACTGTTTTGAAGCACAGGAGATAACCCCTTCCAGAAACAGTAAGTCTGGCTCCCCGGGGCTGTCCTTTTTTCACTTTTTATTGCAGGATCAGCCCTATCCTGAGCCCACAGGGTCGCGCAAAGAGATGTCACCCATACAACCAGAAGCTGGCTCTGATTACCAGCCTTTAATCATGAGGCATGAGAGAGGCATGAAGGTGTCGAGGTACCGTCATCCTACAGACACATGGGTGTGAACTTGAAATCTGTGACCAACTTCAGTGGAAGGGTTCACATGCCTGAGGGGTTAGTCAGTGAGTAACTTCCTGCCAGAAGACTGGTCGTAAAACTTCTGAGTATTTCAATGACTTTGGGGGCAATGGACCACCGAGTGCTAGGAGGTACATTCTGGGTGACGGCAGAGATGTTCAAATCAGCTTCATCATTAAGACAATAAAAGTATTTCAATATGCCGTTTATCCCAGTAGTTCCTAACACAGTTAATTGGGTAGCAGTCTCAGTGACACCTGAGTCTGTGGTAATGGTAATCTTCAGAAACAGATACCTTAGAAAACAAACATCACTCTAGTAGAATAGTAAGCAATGTCTTCCCTGTCTTGATCACGATTGTAGGCAGGTGTTTATCACTCATAAGTTAATTCACGCAACTGAAAACATTGACAAAAGAGACCTCTATACCCCTTCACTAATCTTGTTTGGTAGTAGATGGTCCCAGAGGTTATAGCTGATACCTAGAAGCTATAACTGGATTGAAAAGTGCAAGCGGAAACACCTTTTTTTTACTTTTCAGCTGGCCTTTGAAATACAGGAGAAAAGGAAATGCTGCACACAAGACACGTGACCATATTCAGTAGACATTTGAAGTCTCAACTGCTATGGCAGGACCACAACAGCAATTCTTCAGCCTGTAATAGGCACCCTCCCTGAAGAGGGAGAACGAGAAGTGCTGAGAACATGTACTCAGATTTATGCTGAGGGCCAGTCAGCACCACTAAAGACACAACACTTTCCTCTTGGGACAGTCAGCTAAGAAATCCCACACCCACAAGGTCAACCATGGTGAGAAGGAAATACCCACAATTCTTCCTCTGCTGTGGGATATATCCCTGACTACAAGAAACTGTAAAAGAGTTTTCATTCAAAATTCTGATTTTGTACTATTTGTTTGGGAAGAAATCGGGAAAGGCCCTAGAGATCTACCAGGTTACTTCCATGTTCATACTTAGGATCTGCAAAACATCCTGCTGTTTCAGAAAAATGAATGCAGGTTCATACGGTCAGTGCTTTACAGGTTCATATTTTTTAAGCAAAAAACCCCGTGGTTATTGCTACATTTCCCCCCATCTTTGTTGTATACAGTCTAAAAAAAAAAAGCCATTATTTTCAGAAGTGTGGCCCATCTCTACAACTTTTTCACCGTATAACACATAACTCCTTTTCATCCAATAATGACAGCAAGGACTGTGACATCTAAGCTGAATTATTTTTTGGGGGGGAAAAATATATCTAGAAAATATATATATAAATACATTAAGTTAAAATATAAAAATCCAACCCAGACAGAAGTTTTGGGTAAAAATATGAAGTAAATTATACTCATTGTTTCAAAGACTTTAATTTTTTTACTGTTATTCTTTCCTGTCGTTTACCCAACAATTTAGGAAAGATTATTTAGTCTCATATTTGTTTTACACAGGCACGAGGAGGGTAGTATAAAGTTAATATAGTGAAACATATGGGTTGGAGTCCTTCAGGTTGACCTGAGCAGTTCCTTGTGTGCCTTTCATTTTGTCACCAGTTAACAGAAGCTGATGCTCTCAGCTGCCACAGACCCACCCCCTTGTAACTGTGCAGCTGAAAGCCAAGACAGTGCAGGGCTTAAATCCTCCTGGTAGCACTTTAACCATCACTGATGTGGGTCTGATTTCCCAGCTTGCTTGCATTTGCTCTTAGTTATTTTTGTAAGGATCTCAACACACCGAGTTCATTCTTTGTATTTTTCTATTGATTTTTCCACAACTGATGTGAAATAGAAGTATCTTTTAGGCTCTTTGTTTAACTGCATTTCCTCGTGTTTTCCCCCTTAATCTTTGTAAACTTAGGTCTTCTTGAGGTTATGGCAGTATGTTTGTTATCTCTTTGTGTCACGTGATGTTTATCTAGCTGTGACTCTGATACTGCTGGTGTTTCTGAAAAGACACTGGGTTCCTCTGTTATCTTTCTGCAGGTGTTGGATTTGCCTCTCTCAGTGAAGTTTGGTAATTGTTGACAGTCTTTAAAACCAGCAATCCATGATTTTCCCTGAAAGTTTACCTCCTGATAAACTGAATTCTTGTTACAGAATGAAAATATACCCAAAAAGTGAGAGGGGAAAAATAGCTTACTAAATTTTTGCCACTTGATTGGCTAACTCAACTGCCCATTTTGAGTCCTAAAGTGCAAAAGGAGATAATCAATATAACAACTTGGGACTTCACCATTTCAGTTGCTGGGGTTTTGCCAGTGAGTACAATTCATCTGCTCAAGATTTGGTCTTCAAGTTACTATAGAAAATATGGATGATCAGATCTCATCATTTTAAAAGCATTGTCTGACTTCTCAACATGAAGAGTTTATACAGGGGAAGGCACTTTAAAGCCTTCTGCTTTCATTACAAGTAGGACATGTTACAGAATAAAACCTTATGTGGTTGTTTTTCTGAAGTGCACATCAAAACTTGTAAGCTGACAACTTCAGAAAAAAGTAAAAATTAGTTACTTACAAGAGCTGACCTTTATTTGGAGGCTAAACAAAATGTAACCTTGGAGAATCCTAGAGGTGATTGTTTAACTGTGGGTGTATTCTGCTGGATTTACAGCTGACAGAAATCTATTATCTACCCAGAACTATGGGTTTCTCTTTTACTTTTTTCATGCTTGAAAATACAGTAGCAGCAGTAGCAGCAAAGTTTACCCACACCGCAAACTTTGGAAATAAGATGGAAGAAAGCAAACATTCAAATGGTGCTATTTTGAAATAGACTGACCTTCTTCAGTAGTTTTCAAGCATCAAAGGATTGTGTATTCTGTCTGCAAGTTACTTTTCTGAATAAATTATTATTTTGATCCATATCTTCATCATCTATTTTTAGTCTTTTGGGAGACTTTTGAAAGCAAGAGTCTTTTTTTTTTTTCCTTGGTTTGGATCATATGGTTTGGAAGCTTAGAGTCCTTTCTTGTTGCCTGACAGATTCTCACGCAATTACCCTTCCAGAAAATTCACCCGTGCTGGAACCTACTTCTTAGGCATTCCTCCAATGCCCCCTGCACTTGTGGATGTCTGTATATTCTGCTGATCAAAGAGTGTTCTTCTCCATCCACTTATCAAATGCTTTATTTTTACATAATGTGCCTGTTGACACCACAGCTGCTTTTTTGAACTGGGGAGGGGAGAAACGCTGTTGAATAGAGAAGATTACCTTAAAACTGGACTGTACATTTCTGTGCACTAGCTGCAGAGCTGTAGTTGTGAGCGCTAGTAGTATTAAAAGCAAAGTTAACTTTCTGTCAGCTTCTTGGATTTCTGAAGGAGGCAAAATAGGTTCCTGTTCCTCTCAAAAGTTTTCTTGAAGGTGTGCTGTAGACCATACCCATTTTTGAACATACCATAACTCTGCCAGGGCCCAGTCCCACCAAAATTTCCATCTCTTTAAAATAATAGGATCAGACTTGCAATGCAAAATACAACCTGTGAATTCCTTGTATTGCTCTGACTTCCACTAATTATGAGGCACATAGGCATAATATAGAGTCTCAGACATTCTCTCTCAACTCTAACAGTAATTTGGGCTCATCTGTGAACCAGGGATGAACTGTCTTCTCCCCATGAAACATGAACAACTTTACTGTATTTAGAGAAGTTTAGAAGAATTTACCTCCCTTTGTAAAAACTGGATTAACAGCACTCCTGGTACAACCATGATTTTGCATGCTAATTTAAGTAAGAATTTCCAAAGTGTTTTTCCTTTTGGCCAATGTCAAATACTATTGCCCTGTAGGCAATTCTACTTAGAGGAATGTTTTTTAGCCTTAAGGATATACAATCTGAAGAATACAATTGGTTGCTTACTGTTTTAATGCACATAACAGCCCTCTTAAGAGATTTAGGTGGCTGATTCCTACATGTTGTGTGCCTTGCTCTCACAGTTCCCTTTGGACTCAGGGAAATACCAATCACCAAAGTGTCCAAAGTCTGTCCAAGTCCCGCAGGAGGAACTACACTTCCTGAAAGATTTTCCAATCAACCAAACTCCTCTCTGTGACCTTACTTACCTGCTATAACCAAGACACAAGCAGTACAGACACCAAACATATTTTTGAGAAAATAGGCTGCAAAATCGATAAATCTTCCTTAGAAAATGTCCAAAATTTCCATTAAATTAATCACTAAATGAAAAACTTACAAATGTCTATTAAGTTTTTGTACATATTTAAAGACCCCATGGGAAATGTTTCTATTCTTTGGAAGCAGTATAGATTTATATGTCCTTGACTCTTCAATGTGAAAAACAGAATGTGCTTCTACATCTTCTCATAACAAATATCATCAAGAAATTATTCATTAAAAATTAAGATTCTCTGAGGAGCTGTTGCAACTGATAATGCAACAGAATTTTTCCAAAGAATAGTTAAATACCAGGGAAATTATCATTCTAAAAGTCTTGTCATTATTCTATAATCTAGGCTAGTTTATAGAATAAAACTAGGCTAGGCTTGCTAGGCTGAAATTATCCCTTACTAAAGTACTGGCATAAATGGTAAATGTCAGTACTCTGCAGAAGCACTTAGCAAAAATGAGGCAAAATAGGCTGATGTAGGAAAAAGTATTTGGAGAATGTGGTTCAGGTAGAAAATAAGCAACCCCATTTCTTATGACATTTTATCTTGTGATCATTAATATGCCTTGAGCATTTCCTACAGTCTTTCTTCTTTTATCCTGGGGTGGGACTCTGGTGCCACTTGTGTCTGACCCCGCTGACTTCTTCAGCAAGAAATCCTTCAAGCCCTTCTCTGGTTGTAGAAGATTGCTACTAACTCCCATGGGATGCTGCGTGTGAGAGTTTACTGTCCCATTCTCTTATTGCAGCAGTCTTTCTTGAGTGAGGAATGGCAGCTGATGTCTGTCCCACTGTAGCCTGAGTGAGAAGAGAGGGGGTTTTCCATGTGGTTGGCTTCTCTGTTGTCCCATCTCCCCATGCTATTGCTTCTAAGTTTATTTCTGAGCTTGAAAAAGGTGTGAAAAGTGGTGAAAGTAGTGCTTCAATGCAGCCATGTCTGCCTTAGCCAAGGACCCCATTACCCTGGGTGGCAGTGCAGATGCAGTTCCACCAGCATGATGCCCAGCTGTATAATGTAAGTCAGAGTAATTTCCTTTGCTTTCTTTTATTCTCCCTGTCTCCATCTTCACACTTGATTTGGGGCTCTGCTGCTTAGAGTCACCTTGTGGTGAGGTTAGTGAGTTCCCTGCTCCAGAGCTACAACCCCAGACTCACACAAGGGTAAAAACAATAAAAAGATGAAGTAAATTACTTTATCCAGCACAGATTGACAAATGCTCCTATGGCAGCACTCAGCAGCTCTTTGCTTCTCTGCTTTGGTGTCATTACAAAGACTGTTTGAGGTAGGTAGAATTTAATATGAAATTCTGATCTGGGGAAAGTGGCTTAATCCCTTGCCTGTCTCAGTTTCTTACCTGAGAAACACTAATATAACAAAAAAAGAAAGGCTGCTGTCAGTACAGCTACTCTTTCAAACCTGAGCAGCTTCACCTTTTGTTACTGTAGGCTGTTTATCTGGCCTTGACTGCAGTTAAAATTGAAGTTAAAAAACTTGCAGCACGTATTTCAAAGGCTGAAAATAATCAGCACTTTGGTTTTCTCTCCGACCAGAATGTTTCCTAAACTTTCCAGTGTTCATGTGTTATTTTGCTATTCAATCAATCATTTTTTCTCCCTGAAGCATGTAACCTACTCAAATAACAGTGATTATACATTCATAATTGCAAAGTCAAAATAAAAGCCTAGAGCATATGGAAATGATCAGAATATGGTGTAATAGCAGCAATGCCATTTACTGTATATAATCAATTTAGCACACCAATAAATACATACATATATAAACCTCTGACAAGCATACTATTCTTTTCTATAAAACTTTTCATTTAAATTCTGGTGCCATTGTTTTGGAATAAATTTTCTTGTCACAAAGATATGGCTTTTTATTTGATTCAGTCTTATTGCATCATTAAAATATTGGTATCTTTTATGTTTTGCAAACATTTGTGGACACACCATTAACCAACATAAAACACAATGCAGTAACAAATGCCTGTTTTATGACTGCTGTCAGACTATATATACTCTCTAATGGTCTAGCATTATCAGCAATCTAAGACTAAATTATCACAAGTTAAGTCTATGAAATGCAAGACACATATATAATCTCCAGGAGCCAATGTATTGAAACATTAGAATAAAAGGTTCAGACAATCAATTCAGCCAAAAATGCAGTTTTGTAGAGGTGTTTTTCATTCAAGAAACAAAGAAGGAACAGGAAGGAAGCAGCAAGTTATTATCAAAAGGATTGCCCATACCCAAAGAAGATATAGTTTCTCTGGACATTTATGTACTGTCAGCAGGAGGAACAAAAAAAAGACCGGCTAGAGAAAGAGGAAAGGAATTTGATGAAGGTGCAGTGTTTATGTCTTTATCAGTTTTATTATAAATGCATTTTGATCAATGAAATTGTTCTGTTACCTGGTTGTTAGATTGATTTGTGTTGTTCTCTGACACTTTTTACTTGGCCTGAGAATTTTACTATGTGTCTATAGGAGCAGAAGAATTTAAGAAAAGAATGATAAATTGCTAAACATATGGTTTGTTCCAAGTTGTGTGAAAAAAACCGGTGCTGCTGAAAAACACAACTAATGAAAGTGTATCAGGGACACTAGATTTAGATAGTGATAGGGTCTAAAGTGTTTTGTTGTGTATGGCAGGGTTCGCTACAGTCGGCAGTGAACATATACAAGAAATGAATTTGCCTTTTGCATGATGATAATTCAGAAGTTTGGGTGTTTTTTTTGTCTCCTGTGTAAACCCTAGAAAAGAACATTTTCTTTTCGTTGTCTTCTCTTCTAAAGGTGATGACAGGATCAATTTCATTGGCTTAGCATGACAGTATTAATCACAACGGTCTGTCAAGATATATAATGGCAATATATATTGGAGAAGCATCTTGGCAGAGTGAGCTTCATAGTATGAATCTCCCTTTTATTGTAGTCTTTGACAGCAACAGTTTAAAGGGTAAAGAGAGTTCTAAAACCTTGGCACCACAGACAGACAATGTCAAGTAAAGAGAAGCAGAGAGGAAGAAAAGCAAACAAGTTTCAAAGAATGTGTCCAGACTCTCAAATGCATTTCTAATCAAACAGCAAAACAATCATGATTTAGTGAGATTCCAAAGTATGCCATTTACTCTCCATCAAAGGTTTGTGGGGTTTTTTTAACTTTGCTTTCTAAACTAAAAAAGGTAGAAAGCACACAAAATCTGCTACCTAAAATGGTTTCAAAACACAAATGTTCTCTGTTTAGTTTACTTTTTGGATTAGATGTGTCAGTTCCAACAACCCCAGCTAACCTATGCTCTAGCCTATCCTCTGTGCATCTTGTTCTTCTTAGAGATTATACCTCATCTATTAGGATCTTTTTATTTTTGTTCCCACTGCTTCCACAGACTTTCTCCAAACACTTCGCTACTTTTGAAGATTTACATTCTTTGTCATTTGTTTATTGTCCTCTAATGAAAGTGTTGGAGTTGTTTATGGAATACCAACTAAAGCCTCTCTACCCCTTTCCCTTTGGAAGTGAAATGGAGACATTTCCATTGACTTAAAGAAAATAAGAGGCATAGAGCTGATTTATCTTATTCACAATAATATTTGCTGGGCATCATCTTCTCTTGCCCGCTTGAATTTTTAAGACTGTATGATAATAATCACAATTTAAGAAATATTATTCTCTATATATTTATATTCTCCAGATTAATCCAATACATTGTGAAAAATTGTGAAGCATTATTATGGTTTACTATTGTTTAGGGTTTTTTTGAACTCTTGATCCTTTGCAATGATTTATAAAACTGTGTTGTGCTTCTTACTCTTCCGTTTCTTTCTGTGGAATACAATATTACATGGAAATTATAATAAGATTTATTGTAAAATGTGAATAAGAGTTTGTTCATGAGTAACATTACAATTCTGCTGGTCTCAGGAGATGTACTGGTTTTATCTGTCCTTAAAAATTTTTAGTAACTTAGAACAGTAAGAGCAGGAAGATCCATCATGGCCTAATTCTTTTCCAGTTGTACTGAAAATGAAAGCATAGCTGATACCCATTTCTGTAGGGGGAAACTACAAACCTGGCATTCAGGATCCTCCTAGCCTAGACACTTACAAACTGCATTTATGTAAACTCTCTTGAATTCATTGGCTAATACTTATTTGAGCAAGGACTGCTTACCCAAGAAAGGATTTTCAAACTCAAGCCCTTCTTCAATATTCTCCACTTTCACCAGGCAATTATCTCACCCTCCTGAACAGATTACAAATTATGCAAAACTATAAATGAGGTTGAAAGAGCAAGAGGAAAATAGAGGTAATGTATGAAGTATGCATCATACTATTAGAATTCTTAAAAGCAGCATGACTTACAATTCGAATACAGCACAAGCATTAACATAAAGATGAATACAAAATCTTTTGCTAGTTTGAATATTGCATGTGAGACTTTAAAAATGGAAATAGAAAATGAATGGGGAAGAAGCAGAGGCACTCTGTGCTACATGTGAACTTGAACAACAGTATCTGTACCTTAAAAAAATGAAAATACAATATACAAATATAAAAGTTTATTGATAAGGGAAAAATATTTTCTATTTAAGTCTCCACATATTCACAATCTTCTCTTTCTTCTGCGCCTTATAGGGCTGTGATTCATTCAGGGATATGTGCAAATCATGGGAAAGCAGTGATAAAAACAAATGGAAACTGAAAATTTTAGGATGTGGCATTACAGAAGCATTTAAATTTTTTTTTTCATATCTCCTGATGAATAAAAATATGAATATTTTTGTTGGAAATATTGCTGAAGTAAAATGGGGTCTTTCACTAACGAATGAACTTCTTAAATTGGATACAAACACATTAAAAACATTCAGAAGAATTAGAGTGAACACAGTACTGGTGGCTGATCAGAGAGAGAAAAATCAGTTTGTGAGAAGCTGGTGATGAGGAATTTTCCAAGGAATATTCTGTGGCAGTACTCGGGTGTCATCCGCCAGGCAGATATAAGTAGTTTTGGTTTTTTTCCCTTTCTTACTTTCAAAATAAAATTGTGTTCTTTCTTGAGCAACTGAAACTGCAGCTGAACTCAACTAAAGGTAGTTTTGAGGAGAGAGAATTGTCCTTTTTTTTTTTTTTTTCAATTTGATAAGCCATTACATTTAACATAAACAGTTTTTGATAATTCATCTTGCAATAGCAGAAACTTGCCGCAGTAATTCCAGGAAATGAAAAACTGATCTTGTGGTGTTGGTCTCATACGTTCTGATTTAAAGGTGCTGTTCTTGAACAGTTAGAACAAAATATTTTTATTTTCTCCTGGACATTTTCTGCAATGCTGTTGCACACAAAGAATTGCATAAGTAAAGTTTCCTGCATAAGATCTTCTGGAACAGATATACATCTTGGCACTTACATCTTTTTTAAACCAGAGGTTTTGAAATCAAGTTTGAGTTCTTAATGCTGTTTTTCAGGTGTAGGGAAGTCAGTTCAAAGACAATGTCTTGCTAATTAATACAGTGTGGGGCAATTTATCTTTTCAGTGCTAGCAATTTTTCTTGGTTATCTTTTTCACTTTCTGGGTGAAGTAGTCTCCAATGCAGGAAAAATACAAATAGTTTAATCATAGTTTGGTGGAAGACTACTTTATTTGTACAGATTTAATTGCATTGTTTACATAAAAATTGATTATTACTTAAGTAATTTGGTACATAGAGCTAAGTTAATCACTCTATATCATCTTTACACCTGGTCCTCAGTTGATGTTCCTTGTTTTTTACAAAAACCAGCCCAAAAGACTATTGAACAGATTTCTTCTGGTTGCCTGAACTTATTTAAACAGAATTTTCCTTGAGATATGTGCTGACAGAAAAGTGGAAACTAAAATAAAATTAGAGTGACTTTGAAAATACATTCTGTAAGAGGTTTTTTGTGTTCATCACCCACCTCTAAGATTTTTAAGTACTGTGTCTTGAAAATGGTTCCTGATTTCACCCTCAGCCCTCCTCTCTGAAACAAAATACTGAAATGGAGAAGTTATTCAGACTTACTGTTTCTGGAAGACTTTGTAAGCAATAAAATTACTATAGTTCTGCTGCCTTCAGAAGAAGGATGTGGGTAACACTGTCTCTGTTCTGCAGATGTGTTTCATTTGGGCTTCTCTTCCATTGGCTGCAAGAGTTTTTGAGAGACATGGAATATTAGAACAATTAGATCATTAGCTACAACAAGGAGCTTGCTTGCTTCCCCCATCTCCCCAGTTTGATATTATCTCATTATTTACTATATCTTTTACATATTGCATTACTGAAAAGTAGAAACAGTTTTTGTTGGGGTTTTTTTTTAAGGGTTTTTAAAAGGTTCTTTTTAAGTTAGAAAGCCTGATTTATTCGTAACTCTCCAGTAACAGATCTTTACTCCATGTGGGATCAACATACAGTGCCACAAAACAAATCTCAACTCTGGCTGTTCCGAACTAAACAACAAATGAAGCTCTCAGAAAGACAATCCCAAATGACATACCCAGTGACTACACTTCTATCATCTCTGAGGAAAAAAATCTGATTTTAGCTTAGCCATCATATTAAATCTTATTAAAAATAATTACAAAAAATGATAAGAAGATTTTTTTCAGATCTAGAGTGAACGTGATATAATATGAATTAGCATTTACAGTTAGAAAATGTGTCTTTATCTAGTTAAATGATGGAAGGTACTTCATTTCGTAAACGGGTTGAGAAGAAGGGAGTTCAAATGCTACACTGGCAAGTTGCCTTTTTGTGATATGTCTGTAGGGTCACCACATATGGCTTTAAAACCTATTTTTAGAGACTCATTATGATTTGCTTTAAAAAGCAGAGAAAAAATTAAAAGCAGTTCTCTTAGCAGACCCTGGTAATATTTTTTTTTAGACGGTATTTTTAAAAGTGTTCATGCACAATTATTTTGAACTTTAATATTACATTTTTTCTACTTTCATTCAAATTATAGTTTGATGGTTTCCTTTTCTTTATCCTGTTTCAAAATATGTATTGGGTTAGACTGGATTTTAAAATACTAGATTTCTGGATTTTTACATTGCTGTATTTAATACACAGTGTGTTCTTCTTCTGTGCATATGAGATATTTAGTTGTTTTTAAGGATTATATGTTAGACAATAAGATAGGAAGAACTGGATGAGGAGTGACCAATAAGGGGGTTTTTTTCTTCAAATTCTTACTGGATTTTTAGGTCTGTAGTTGCTCCTGAAAGTGTGATGATGTTTGAGGACTTTGAATTTTCTCTGAAAGGGAATTTTGTGCATAGGTTTCTCATTCAAAACTATCGGTTTGTAGTGTGAGATTTCTTCCATGACTATCAAACTTTTTCTGTTCCCAAATAGTGACTGTCTACATATCTAGACATCTTGCTTTCACAGATTTTTTGTGAAAATTCTGTAGAAGAATGGTTTACATACCACTGCCCATCATTCATAGTAGAAAAAGCTAACTAACCATGGATATCACTGAGATATGTCGATCTGACATTCTGACCCTACAGTTGGAGAACAGTCATATACTTTTTTCTGTTTGCAGGTGTACATGTATATTCCCATAACCAACAGCACTCTTTAAAAAGGCAAATCAATATCATATAAAAATTACTTTTCTTGAAAGAGAAAAACCATTGTCCAACCTCCCCAACTAATCTTCAAAAACTCTAAAATTCTGTTCACTGCTAATGATGTCCTGTAAATTTTGAACAGGAGTACTTAGTTTTGTATTAATCCAGGCTAACTTTGTGTAAAAGGAGATTAGGTGCCACTTCAGTTCAACTGTACTGGGTAGAAAACTTTTTAATGTTAATTATATTTCAAGGCTTAATGTTGATTACATTTCAAGGCTTATGAAAGGAGATTCTAACCTGATGAACTATGATATCAAACAATTTTTAAAAGTAATTCTCTATAAATTATGAGCAATTTTCCCATTTAATGAAGCATAAAACATTGTAAAAGGAGCCCTGTCTTTCTGTTAGAGAAAGATAGTGCCCTAATCTTCTTGACTTATACAACAGAGGAGTTGCATGTTGCCTACAATGATCTCTGTCCTTTATTATGTTATGAATTTAAATAAACTTTGTTGAAATAATTTCAAACAAACCCAATTCATTTAATTATTTATCCTATTTCTACTGTTTCTAAAGTTGCTTGAATTTTTGCATTTACATTTCTCAGCTTTATTTTATTTCAGAGTACAAAACTGCCATATGTGAATAAATGTACTCCTAAAAAGTGGAATACTAGATTGATCCAAAAAATCTTTCAAATACAATGTGAATCTGGAATTTAATTTTAACTTTCCTAAAAGGTCCAGACATCTGCCACTTGGGTGACTTTTGGATTTGCAAATTCAGCTTTACTGAGCCATTACCTCTAACAAATACTCCCTCTTTATTTTTTATACCTGAGGCTGTGGTTTGTAACTAGGTATATGGGATGTTTTAAACGATTAAAAAATTTCTCATAATGCATTGTTATGCAAAGGATTGGAAGAAATGTTCTTGGAAGAATATTGAAGTGGAAAAAGAAAGTCTCTCAGTGGAGCTAGCTGGTTGGTCTGTAGTTTCATCTCTAAAATAGCCTATGTGTAAAACTTCTCAGTAAGCTAAACTGAATGTCTTCAGAGGTTATGGACAGATCAGGGTTTGCAAAGAAGTGCCAGAAACAGGATGGTTGGAAAGAACAAAGATGCCCTGGGAGTATGACCTTGAGAGAATCTGGGATGTAACTTTTGGAGCCTGAAAAAGCAGCTTGTATCTGTGGGCAAATCAATCGTCTCCTATCTGAGTTCTTTTGGGACTTCAGATATGCTCTATAGGTAAACAGGATTTGATCTAAGAACATCTTGACAGAATCAGGCTCCTCTGATCACAGCAAGCTGAAAAACTGTTAAAATTGGCTATTTGTTCACATCAAAAGAAGACAATAGCATGGCTTGAAGTGGAAGAGCACCTTAATTTAGATTTTTTTTTAATCTCTACATAAGATTAGAGTACATAGACTGAAATGCTTAGTTCAAATTTCCTTTACTGTTGAACTTTTCAATTACTGGAACAAGGCATTTTCTGCTGTATTCAAACAACTAATTTTGCTCCGTGTAATTTTTATCAATGAGGAATATTATTTGTGAATGTTCAAGAAATTAGTAAGTGTCCCATATTGTCCTTAGCTTTTATTATTTTCTACAAAAATGAGTCAAATGCACCATTCAGTGATCACTGAGCATTTAAACACTCCTGCAATACCTTCGTCTGCTTCAGCAAACTGTCCTGACAGTTTGATGGCCTGATTTTACTCTTAATGTGATTCAACAGAAAAATGGCAGTGAACTAACAGTCTTGGAAAAAGTGCATGTTCATCAAAGTCATTCTGGTAAACAAATTGTGGCAGCTCTATTAATCATGTCTGTTTTATGCTTCCTTCTTGCTACCTTCCCCCCACTCAGTTTAGTTGTCACATGCTGTGTTTGCCTTATGTCAGCACAAGGATATTGGAATGAATACAGACAAACCAATACAGAAGTAATATATTATTTAAGTAGTTCACCTGAACCCCACACCCTGTATGACTCATGATCAGTAGGCATGTCAGTGAATGAGGACTGAGCCATTTTTCCCACCAACTTGATTTAAAAAGAAATTTAAAAATGATACTTATTTTTATTTCTGAGTGGTTTAGAAGCTCTATGCTAAGCTGTAGCTTCAGTATACATGTGACTGCTGTCTGTGTGAAGTAGTACTATTTTGTTTTACACCTGCAAATTTGCATCACTAGGTAACCACATAATTTCACACGTGTAAATAGAGTTCCCATAAAATCTTACCATTTGTGCACACGGAAACATTTGTGGGAAACTGCATGCTGATTTTACAGTCTACAGTCCTTTTTTGAAATTAGCTATGTGACAGTAAGATTGTTTCCAGATCTGTAAGGTTTTCATTTTTATAAGAATACTGTGACCAAAATCAGAAAATAAATCTGTGGCTTTTTCTGTATGCATTCACATTTTTCCATTTTGCTATAAAAACAAAACAAATAAGGCTTAAGTAGAAATTCTGGGAGAAACCTCACATGTATAACCATCTGTTTTCTTGCTAGCTATTTTTTCCTAGCAGTTAGGGTGGCTTCTTTAGCTTTTACCAGTTGTCAGGCTCAGGTCTTCCGCCCTGAGGAATTGCACACCTTGCAGACAGATGTGGCTTTGTAAGAATCAGAATGACCCTCCCTCCCTTCCCTACACATTCTCATATCCCCACATGAGTGTTTATAAGGGGAAGCCTTGTATGGCTTTTTAACTTTGCCCCATTAGGACCAGTGACTGAGCTATTGGTGTAGCACAGCAAAGAGCTATTTCACCAGACAGAGATCTGGTGAACAGAGAAACAATCTCTCTAGCAAAGTTTAGCTGGAACTATAACTGGACTAATGCTTTGTGCTAATGATTCTTGCAGTATGCACATAAACATTTTGGTATGTGAAAAATCGTCACAGTCCAAAACAGCTACTTGAATTTGTATTTCACTATATTTTAAGAAAACTACAGATGTAAGAGATCAAACATAGAAAAAGCTAAGGAACCAACTCTCATTCCTGGTTAAAAATTTTTATTCTATCATTTGCCCAGAGAAGCTGTGCCTGCCCCATCCCTGGAAGTGCTCAATGCCAGGCTGGGTGGGGCTCTGAGCAACCTGGTCTACTGAAAGGTGTCCCTGCCCATGGCAGGAAGGCTGTAATGAGATGATCTTTACAGTCCCTTCTAACCCAAACCATTCGATGATTTTATGACCAATTAGTGAGAATTAGCCTGATGTGCCCCAAAATCTGAAGAAACAAAATTGTCAGCTGTTTAGGTTAAAAATGATGTTAATTATTCTAAGGCAGGCTCTTTTAAAGTATTTTATCTTTTAGTATTCATATTCAAACTTCTTTGGCATTCTGTAGTTAGGTCTTGTTTCTATCAGCTGTGATATGGCTGAGTAGAAGTTAACGGATAAATAAGAGTTTGAAAGTTAATGCAACTGACTTGAATTAGTGTATTGATTCAAAGCTATACAAAAGTAACAAATTAATATTACAAACGACCCGGCTGAAATAACAATTGGTGTATGTTGCTGCCATTTGCAATAGTGCAAATCTGGCCTGCAAAATTAGTTACATATTTGTATACTTTGTCAATTGATTACAGAGAATTTGCTATATTACTTTATTTACACCTTCTTGTTCTAAAAGCAACAGGTTAGTTTGTTGTTTGCTGAGATCAGTTTTATAATGTTTCGTCTGGCATTCTTAAGAAAGGAAATATGATGCATATAGAACATATAAATCCTCTAGAGACTAAAACCACTACTTATTGTCTTCAATAAATTAAGAAAAAATAAAGGGACTAAAATAAACATAAAGGTTTATGAACTGCTACAATAATAGACTAAACTAAAAGTTAGGGACGTTTCAGCTAAATCCCAAACATAATGGAATTACTAGGAAAATTTCATTCAAAACTTGAAAAGATTGTTAAAAATAATATTTTAAATAAAGTAGTAAGCAATTAAGATTAGTAATGAAACCCTTCAGTAACAGCACAAACCAGCAGTGCAAAACATAACAACAAGAGAGAACGTTCCAAGTCCAGAAATTCAAAGTACTTTTTTTCTAAGAATACCGCTTTACTTCTCTGAAGATACGGTATCTGGCAAAATAAGCAGGGCAATTATTGATGAGACAGAATCACTGATTCTAGCTAACAGAACATTATTCTAGCCAAATACAATTTTGTAACCTTAGGGTCGAGAAGTTTGACTTCATTGAGTATACTTGTAGAGCCTGCAAGTTTGTTGTTCAAGTTCTAAGGATTTGTAAATAGTATGAAGAAATATTTAGTGCTCAGAATTAGAACTGCATCCAGAGAGTTACTGGCTTTTTATATCATTGTTCAGAAACTTGTTTTAAGGCCCTGTTCTTTCTTACAAATTCCTTTCATTATTGGTCACTTCCATTGAAGTCAGGAGTAGACATAACTCATAACCACCACCAAGAGGGCTCTCACATGTCCTTTTATCTTTTAATTGTGTCAGAGGGCAAAGAACATCAGAGCGTTCTTTTTCTATTAATAAAAGGAAGGTAGAGACTTTTTCATAGGTGAAACATAAATAAGGTACTAAAACATTTGGATGCTTCATGGAAGAACAACTACCAGAACCAGATTATACTATCCAAATGCCTTTAAAAAATACTACAAGAAGATGTAAGTTTTAGGTGCTTACTTATAACTGCAGAGGCCCTAGTCAGCCATTGCCTAATGTGGAAGGCAGCAAAAAGATAAGAGACTGCAATTTCTGAGCTTTATAGGCCCTCGTCTTTTGTTTCTCTGTGTTCTTTTTCCTCTCGAATGGAGTTGGTGTGATTTCAGCATGTCATGTCTCTCTCAACCATGACAGACCTGGGAGCATCTTAGTCTTAGTAGCACTGAGCAACTTGGAGTTTAATTCCTGGCCAAACCCCTCTGTGATTCAAAGGATTCGTTCCTGAGGGGCTTCATCAGCTGCCCCCATAAGGGATTAATATGTTGTGTACACTCCCCCTCAACACTCAAAATATTGTGATGGTGATGCCTCTTGCTCTTTCCTTCTATATGACATCTACCTTGTCTTATTAATGAGCCCCACATGGTTCCCTCAGGGATAGGTTCCCTGGATTTCTGTTGTGGCCCTGACCCATGTGTATTGTGAGTGGGGTGCTGGGAGCCCTGCAGAGGTGGGAACCTCAGATCTGGCCTTGCAGCCCCCTCCTATATGTAGTTTCATGCTACCTCAGGAAATCCTCCTCTCCCCTAGATTTCCTGCTTGAGAAATGAGAAGTCTGAGCTCACCACTGAAGCACACACAAGAACTCATATGTTGTCAGGTCTTCTGAAAATCTCCACTGTTCAGGTCATCCCCACACCTGAAGAGTTGATTTGTACTGTTTGTACCTTTCAACTCTTCCTACAACCTCATGTATCTGTGTCATATAAGCTAATCACAATTTAATGACAATTATATTCTTAGACCATTTACTCTACACAGTCCTGGTCACTATTTGATTTCCCCCTGCACACTCCCTATACCCAGAAGAGCTGTTTTCAGCAGGTCCCAGCATCTCCTACCTCCAAAGTGTGCAGTCAGGTTGTAAAACACATAAGCTTTGTTTGCTTGAAAGAATCGTTTTCTATTTCAGCTTTCCCATTTTCCCAGCCCATGATCTGGAGTCAGAATGCAGGCAAGTGGCAGAAGGGAAAACTACCTTGATATCAGAAATGCCCAGGATTTATGTAGTTTAGTTTGGAAATGCATATGTTGGACCAGTTCAGGGCAGTGAGGGTTGCAGCAAGTCATTGATGTTTCTTTGGGATCGAAACCCATCAAGAAGCTCATCATTCTGCCTTTCCCCAGTGATTTACTCATTTTGGTGTCCCCTACCATGCTGAAGTACTTGTTGCTTTTGTATGTTCTTTTCTCCCACTTCTGGATTTGCACATAGCAGAGCTCACTGGGGTCCAGACTGAAGAAGGATAAGGCTGTTGGGGTAGCACTGGGAAGAGGGCTTCTCAGTGAACCTTGAAAAGTGTGAATTCCCTCCTCCTGGGAACATTGTATGTCGCATTGTTATATCCAGGACAAAACTAAGGTGTTATGCATGTAATAGGTGTAATAATTTGGACCAAAACCAGTATACAATGTATAATCTCTTTCTGAAATTAACTGCCACAAAATGCTGTTTCTTGCAAAATACCCATATAATATTAAAAGTGTTTTATTTATTTGGACAATAAGAAAAATAATTTAATGACAGAAACTAAAATCAAGTCTGAAGATCCTGTATCAGACTCCAAGATTGCTTCCTCAGAAACTATGAAGTATTTTCTCCCATTCACCCCTTTTTGGACACTTCCAGAGATATTGTGCACTTTTGTGGAATATCTGGCACTGGCCACATCTGGGTCAGGATGCAGGACCTCCCACTCAACTCAGTCAAAATTTCTATATTTCTAATTGAGTATTGTACACCTCGTGGTTATTGCCAAACCTTGACAGATTTTGAGGAGTCTCCATGTATGCCTGATTAGTGGCTAACTTCTTCTGGGAAATAACAAACATGCAACATAGAAAAATATTTGCAAACATAAATGGCCCAGACAGCAGTGGCTGTTCTCTCTCTCACTAATGAGGAACCAAGATCAAAAGCAGAAAAAGGACTTGCTTTATGTGAGTACCCTGTGACTGAGCAGGGATCTGCATTCTCTGCTGCCCAGTCCTGAGTAGGTTTAGCCTGCTCTGCAGGTAGCTCTATCTTGACAGTTTAATGCAATGTAATTGATTGGTAACTAATCTGGATTATTTCAGACACTTTTTTTCTCATTCCTAGTGACTTTTAATTTTTTTTTCCCCAATAGTTCTGCATAAGCCAAAGAAGAAGTTTTTCTAATCCTCTCTGACTGATCATACTTCCCCTCTGGAATTAACCACTTTTTTTGACAAGACGTACATTTTGTTCCATATTAAATTTAACTTTTTAGGCTTTTCTTTGGTAATACAGGCAGGAAATCAACCAGTGTAAAATGTCCTCTTTTATACGCGAAGTTTCCATAAGAAGTGCTTTCTCATTATAGAGAACTTAATCTCAGTAAGATATGAAAATAAAACAATACTCACTTTTTAAATGAATGTTGCAGTGAAATTCCTGAAAATAGATTTGCACAGCAGCTCACAAGTTGAATGCAATTTATGAGGGTTTTTTTGGTCTATATTATAATGTAGATGCTAAGATTTTGGGAACTGGAAACTATGACACAGGAAAATAAACTTTTTTTGTGTGTGTGAAATAAAAAGAAGGCATGTAAAAAAGATGTTTTTTCATTGTTCTACATTTATGCTGACTTGACAGGCACAATGTTGTGTTGTGCTGAATCACATGACAATTTTAAGAGTAAGAATTTTCCTTAGCAGGAAAAAAGGCTGAAAAAATCGGTAAAAAATGTTGGCAATTAAAGTTTTTTGAGTATGCTCTGTATGCTCCTTTGCTTTCTATCATATCTGTAACTTGGATCAGCCACCAGGACAGTGTGTACTTGAATAGCAGAAAAGTGCCAGCAAGGCTCAGGGACAAAGCTCTGCAAATTGCTGGCTCACCTCTGAGCTCTGGTGTGGATTATAGGATCAAAAGCCATTACAGTACAGGCTTTGTTTGCTTTTGTGTGAGTGAAAACTAAGTTTACTGTGCACAATGTTTGGTGGCTGGATTTTCACACGCAGAATTGAACAGGCTTGTTCGTGCTTCTGAGTGACATTTCCAGGGAGGCAGAATTTGTTTGGAAATATACTCATAGTTGTGGGTTTGTAAATTTAGCTATTCACCAATACACTAATGAATATGGGTAATTTAATCATAACTGCCTTTTCCTGAGCAAAAACCAGGCAAAAATTGCAAACATTACCATTTCCAGTGGCTGTGCAAGATTTTAGAGTCTGATATATTTTACTGGAAAAATTTCTGGTTATTCTCAAAATCACTCAGTAATGTGCTGACTATGCTCATCCTTGAAATAAAGATAGAAAAAAATCAGACCAATATGTAATACTTCAAAAGTTGATCCTTAGAATTCACTAGGTATTAAATATTGGTGACTGGTCTGGTCTTCACTAAGAGTTATCTCCCTCATTCCCAATTATGCTACAGGCATGACTTAATGGCACCTTCAAAGAAGTAGTTAAGGATGAGGGGAGTGAAGATGTTTCTAAATTTAATTTAAATGTATTTAAACAATGAATGCACATGAAATAATGGAAATAAATCCTAGGGGAAAAAAGAGTCAGCTCTAGGAAAAGAATGTAAAATAAACTACTCAGAAGTGCCATAAAGCAGTTTTGGGTCAACTGGGAATTTTTCTAATCCTTACAGCAATAGTGAAACCTTTCTGACTTTGACTGTTGATGAGACATCAACCTGTAGAATCTCTGTAAAGTGATTACAAAAAATAGAAATCAAATGCAATCAATCTAATTATTTTAGTCCTATAAAAATACATTGGTATTTCAGCATGACAAATATTTTCATGCAAAGAGCAAAGCTTTTATTATGCTGATATTTGTAAAAAGAAACCCTGTACGCACCTTTTTGCAAGCTAGCATGTTCAAACACATTATCCCTCTAATCAAAATAGTTTTATTAATGCTTTTTTATCCCCCAAAATGTCAGGTTGTCATAACATTCCCAACCGGGCGACAGAGGAGCGTTGTTCAGAGGATGACTTGGAGCAAAGCTCTGTAACTCTGCTGGTCATTCTAGAATGAGATCTATAAGCAACCAGCTCTACTGGCACAGCCCAGTGCCACAGGGTGAGCTGTGTGCATCTCACAGGGAAAGCACTGACTATTAGAAACAGGTAACTAAAAGGCAGCCTTGTCTTTTCTACTGTGAAGCGTATTTCTGGTGAAGATAGAAATTTAGCTGATAGTCAAATTTTGAGGGAGATAAAACAGTGCTTTTTTTTCCCATTCACATTAAGTTTTTCACCCTGTTATTTACATAATTTTGATGTTTACCACTCCTTTTACAGTTGAGGAACCTAAGAAGTGGAAAACCCAGTGTTATCTGACCAGAGGGATTTAGAGCACAAAGACTACTAACTTCTAAAGCATGTGCATAATTAATAAAGATTAATACCTCTGGGATATGATTCAGATCTTAGAGACTTTGAATAACTTTTTGTCCTTTCTTAATTGACTCCAGAAGAAAGTTAGGAGTGTGCATTCCTATTCTGAATGTGTCAATTCAAATTAATTAAAGCTGAGCAGGATGAACATAGGTTCACATACATGGACAGTGAAGCCTTTGAAATCAGTGTGCTCTGTGACTGCAGGTGCTTCTTAGCTGAGCCATGAGAATTTTTCTTTGTTTGCTGCACTCTGCATACTACGTGTGGGGTTTGATATTGTTCCCTGCGTGCTGGCTAGTGCTACAAGGTAACATAGCCTAAAAATTAAAACTAATCAAACAGCATCCCTTCGAATATCTGAAGGTCAAAACTCCTCAGGATTCATTGGAAACAGCTTAATATGTTTCTGTTTGGGAGCATCTCTGAGTAAATTGTTTTGGTTTTGAACTACTACTGCAGACTCTATTATTTGCACATAAAACAGCTCTGGGCCTCTTCCTTTAGTTCCACGCCACAACTGGTTTAAATCAGTGGAGTAACTTGAACAAGGACTTACTGCTGAGCCCAGAGATATAATTAGTAGAACTTGAGTTCCTAGGCCACCTAGACCTCTTTTAGAAAAGATCTCCCTTTGTCTTTAGTTATGAGAGAGAGGTAACCATCTTCTAGCCATATGATTTTTTTTCTAAAAAGGCAAGTCCGTATAATGCACACATCAGCCTTGAACTAAGACTGGCAAGAAAGATAATTTTGTCTTCATTTTGCTAGAGAAAAGAGTTACTGAAGAGCTGGTATAACTAGAGTCCCAGAGAAACAAGAGAAAAATAATCAAATGTTGCATGTGTACACATTGAAAATGTTACCTGTTACATAAAAGCTAACATAAATTGTCAAATCAGCCAAGTGTTTCCTCACATCAGAGTCCTCTGACACAGAAGGGAAGGATTCCCTGGTTTTGTGTTGCTTCATGAAGATGGATCTCCACCTGGCTGGTAGTTCTGCAGAAAAGTGCCTAGGAACTAGAAGGGACCCCAAACTGAGCATGTATTCTCAATGTTGAACTTCTGTCAAAAATATTTTTAAAAAAGCAAACACTGTATCAGGATGTATAAACACGAGTATTATATGTAAAACAGCTGCTCTGCTGCATACTGGCCTCAGCTGGAGCATTACTGCATCCAATTAAAGGCACCATATTTCCAGAAGTTTGTGGACCAAAAGAACGGGAGAGCAAAGCAGAGCAAAATAATTGATTAGAAATCTAGAACATGTGGCTGTGAAAAAAGGGTTGGGGTGGTGGAGTACAAGGAATAGAAAACCGAGGGGTCAGTGTAAGTCTTCAAATATCTAAATGGCTGCTGCTAACGTGAGATTCACAAGATGTTCTCCAGGCATTGTTTGGGATTTTGATCCATTGAACATTAGGTCGAGAAACAGCATGTTAAAATGCAGCTAGGAAGATGTAGGTTAGACAAGAGAAAAGATTTTCTATCAGTAAGGATAATTAGACAGTGGAAGAGATTTGTGAGGGTAACTATGGAGCCTCTCTTGCTGGAGGTTTTAGGAAAACATTAGACAAACATCTGCCAGGAATGGAATGGTTTAGGTGTAGTTGATTCCACCTTTAGCTAACCCTGTGATCATGACTGTTTATCCTGAGTGATTTGTAAGATACTGCTTTAAAGGTGATAAGGTCAAATGTGGTGGATATATTGATTTCCCACTGTCACTGGTGAAGCTGGGTGCTGGTTGGGGAAATGATGAGCTAAATTTACCAGCAGTCAGAGGAGACAGTAAAAGAGGGCAGAGTCTGAGATGAGTACTAGGGGTAATTTCCTTTTCCTCTCTTGACCTCCGGTTTGAACTTAGCTGATGGACTTGCCATCTGTACCTGCTTCTTAAAGGAGCATACTTTCACTCATGTGCTGTAGGAAATAGCATTTCCAAGTTCAGAACTGATCACTTCAAGTGGGAAAACAAGTATGGTAAGAGAGCATTGTTAAGTAAGGAAGTAGAAGGGAAATAGCTGTTATATCCGAATTTCAGTAAGACAGACCAGAGAGACAGAAAGTGGTAGTTCACTATCAAGCAATTTAAGTTACAACAAAAGGTCTTTTGAACACTGATGAAAAGGGGAACACGTTGAATTTGGGATCTGCAGTCAAAGAGAAGAAGCTGGCATCTCACCCTCCAAATCATGAAGGATTGTACCATATGGTCAAACTGTATTTTTAAACTGCCCTCATTGCCCAAATATAAGAATCCTCCAGTAATGCATTAGAGGGGTGATTTATATCTGCCAGAGGGGTTTGTTCTTTTGATCATTCCTTTTCCTGAGGGGCATTGTATTGTTTTGGTTTAGGAGTTTTTTAAATGGTATGACTGATTAAAAAAATGTTCCCCAACACATGACTTTGATATTCATGTTTCATTCCCAGGAAATCTTTAGGATTTATCAATCCAGCCGGGTGAAGCTAGTGAATTTTCACTTGGCTAGGTTTGTTATTCCATTTTGAATGTTTCTGTGACTACTAAAGTCTACCATAACTCATAAAATCACAATTTTGGGGTCAGAAATGTGGAAATTCCTATTTTAAATACTTCAAAAGCACCAGTATGTACTAGTTAATGTAGTATTTAAATCTGGGGAAAATCTAAGTAAAGCAGGAAAATAGTTTTCCTTTTGTTAGGAATGTTTTTTAAAAAATGTATAAGCTAGTGCATTTTTCCCAGTTGGAATATTAAAGAAACAATGTAGATGTTCTGTAGGTCATGGATTGTCTCTTTACATGGCAGATGAACACTTTCTGTGGAACTATGCAAGCTGGCATCAGCTGAAATATTTAAATATGTGATCAAAGAAGTTCAGATGTTTGTGGGCTTCATGTCCTTTCTAGATTAAGAACTACAAAATTTGGTCCAAACATGGTCTTTCAAAACCATGGCTTTTTACTGACGTCACATGGCATTAATCTCTTTCCTAATAAAAACAAAATATTTGGTTCTTTTAATTACTTTTTACAGTAACAGTTTCAGTAGGTCTTTCATATCAGGTCTAAATAATAAGTACCAGGCATTGAGGAAAGTAAAATTTTGGCACATTTCTATCAATGACCACTAGATTAATAATTTCTGACATATTTCATGTCCATCTCAAAATGTTTACAAATACTACTTTTCACCCATCGTTCAAACTTTGCATTTGTCAAAAGCAAATTGACTGAATTAACTACATTGACTTAATTAGCTACCTTTACCTTATTTCCCTTTACTTCACACACACACATTGCACATTGTCAAAAGACCTTTTATTCTTCTGCAGTTTTTAGAATTCATATGCTTGGATTCTGATGCTCCTGCTGGTTTAAAGAAGAAATGCAACACAAATAAATTATAATAAATTGTCAGTCTCAACGGGTCTGTGACCTTCAGTCAGTAGGGGGTTATGTGCAACACTTCATTTCCCCTTCTTTTAGCCCTGGCTGCTTCCCTTGCTGTTAGGCAGTGTCCTTGATTTATGGGTGGGCCACCAGCAGGACATCTCACCTGCAAAAATAGTTCACACTGTGTTGTTTATTGTACTAAGTAGGCTTCATGCTGGCTGAGGGTTTTTACAAGGCAAAGGAGCTGCTGTCAGTCTTTCTATCATTTGAGCAAAGCTGGCTCCAAAGTTCTCTCAAATTTCTACATGAAGTCTAGGAGCAAGAAACCAGAGTGAGCTATTGTCCCTTCTTCAGTGAATCACTCTCTTCTGGCTTTTTTTGGCTTGAAGTTCAACAGGAGATGAGAACAAAACTAATGAAAAACAGGGATAAAATGTAAAAAAAAAAAAAAAAAAAATCCAATCTAAATTTGGAGCAAATATTTAATGCTGCCCACGTAATTATATATATCTGATTTCCCCTCATGTTAAATTATTACCTGCTGTGTGACACATTGCCATTTTTTGTGATTAAAACAAAAGTTTTTTATTTGATGAAGGAAAAAAAAACCCAACTATAATTGTCCCTGTGCAAATACAGGACAGAAACATTAGTTACATAAACATGAACTAGGTGTCAAGAAAAGCAACCAGTAAGTCTGTAGGGTTACTTGTATGTTTTCTTTTTTTCTCTCTTCATATTTATGAGATTTTCCAAGAAAATATTCCATGTTTCACCAAGGCAACATGAAAGTAAAGAAAGGAAGTAGAAACACTGGAAACGTCTATTAATTTTGCATGTATTTACATTGTCATGCTCTGTAATAGGACTGTACATAAAGACTGTCTACTGTGTCACTCCAAAATTAGTAAAAAGTTCCAGAGATTGGCCACATTTTTGGAAGGATGCTAGCTACTAATGGCAAATAGATTATAGAATCATAGAATTATTTTTGTTGGAAAAGCCCCTGGAGATCCTCAAGTCCAGCAACCAAGATCATTATATATAGCCCAGCAATATACCTCTTTTCCACTCTGTTCCTCTTTAGCTGCTTTGTGCTTCTGTGGTGAGATGCCATTGGGTGGCATTTGGCTGCCATGGTCAGTTTTGCTGTGTCACCAAGGCTGGACTATTACATTTTCCATTATGGAAACCTTTATCAGCTGCTGACCTGAACTAAACTGAACTCTTGGTTGAATCAGTAGCAAGTACACGACTGTATGTCCTTTATGAGCATCAACTCAAGTGCAGCTATGATGTGGTGTTGTGATGGCCCTTTCTGTCTCTGTGTGCATTTTACTTGCAAGTCTCCAGGTGTTTCCAGGCTTGTTGATAAATCTTGCTCCATTTCTGGTGCTGTGTGTTGTTCCACGTAATTTAATTAAAAATAAGAGTAGATGTTTTTTTTGTTTTTATTTGCACAAGCATTTTAGGTTTTTAAGAATGCAATGATGGTTCAAATGAACAAGTGGCACCCAAAGAGAAAAAAATGTATTCCCAGCACATTAAAAAATTTGATTGGGTTGTGAAGCCTCCTAAGACACTGTACATGAAATCACACTGCTTATTTCATTAAATGAGACTGAACTGCCATATTAGCAAACATGCAATTAGTCAGCATTTCTAAAGGTAAAAGCACAGGTTAGAACCACAAATCCTTAAGAAGAGTAAGTCATATGATGACATATGTATTCTGTAGGCACTCTGAAGGAAATGGGTGATGATACCCTGCTTTGCTAGGTCATACTGGTTTTGCATACCTTCTCACTGTCCTTCCTTTGCTAAAATAGATGTCTTTTACCTCAAGAATATTTCTGTAGTTCTTTGGAAAAAGATCTAGTCACATTGAAGCAGAAAATTATCTATCTATCTATCATCTACAATTTATAAATTTTCTGCCTACCTACCTACCATGCCACTTTGCTGAGAAAAACTCCTTTAAAGCTGTCAGATTTACTACGTTATACAAAAATAGTATATTAATGAAAGAAAAGGTTTTTTTAAAATACCATTTAAAAATCTACTTTTTTCAGAAAAAAAATGAAGAAATAAAGTAAAAAGTAACACCTCCTGTTTCTTTGTCCAATTCGTTTTTTCCACATGAATACATTTTTGATATGCTGAATTATAATGCCATTTTTATAACTAAAAAAAAGTAGAGAATGAAAATTCTGTAAAGTGATGAGTCCCTGGTGTTAAATGAGTTCCTCCACGCTAAATGTGTGAGATTTTTACCATTTATTCTGGAAGGAATGCAGACAGAAATATGATTACAGATTAATTCAGAACAGTGATTTCAAACATTTTTTATCTGGAAACATCTTGATAAAATTATGTCTCTGAATTCACTTTTTTCAGTGTGAATAATGAAGCCGACTTATGTTAGTCAGTCTTCTTTGAAATTTCTTTTCTCTCATCTCTTATAAGTAGTCAATAGATCACAGAGATTATCAGGTCACTTTTACAGAAATATTTATTATCCCAAGTAGAAATCGTTCACTTGACAAATTAATGAGGTACAGTTTTTTCTGTTCCCAAACAAGCTTAAATAATAGCAAATTATGAATAAAATTCTGCTGGTTTAGGTCCCTGCACCGATACGAAGACAAATAGCAACTGTCTGTGATACAATTTTTGGAATGTAAATTAAACATTAAGTGAAATAAATCTTTAAGACCCTGCTTTCTGGTTAGCCTGGGTGAATAAACACGTCATGTGTTGCATAGGCTTCAGCTGAAAGAGCTCCGTCTCTAATTGAGAGCTCATTGTTTGTCAACAAGCGACAGCACACTGCTGACCTGATCCTGAATGCCAAGGGATTTTCCACTTCACAAAATCTCCTGCAGCTTGGCCTGCTCTGTTGAGCCTTGGAGACGTTGTGGAGGCACACGGGGAGCTCTCATCTTGCCTGAGTGCATTTTGGCTGGCTCTGATGTGGCATGCCTACAGCCACGCTACTCCCTTTTAAATAAGTTGTTGATTTGCATATACAAAGTCAAAATATCCAAAGAAATTGATAGTCCTTAGAAAGAGTGGACTTTGCCCGCCAAGGTTATGGTAATGCGTATTAAAACTTTGACTTCTTCAAGACTAGTTAAACTTTTCAGCAGATCTGTGTGATACATGGGTATTGGACTATGGGTATTGTTTAAACAGCAACACAGTTTCAAAGTCTGCTGCATCTGCCCGTCTCTGCTCATGATTAAAAGGAATAAACAATAAACGGTTTGTCTGACTATTCTTGGAGGTGGCAAAGTCACTTTCTCTCAAATGCTATTGGAGGATGGTATGTAATTCCTTGATCACTGCCTTCTTCTGACCTGTCTTGC
This sequence comes from Daphoenositta chrysoptera, assembly GCA_013397915.1. NCBI lineage: Eukaryota > Metazoa > Chordata > Aves > Passeriformes > Daphoenositta > Daphoenositta chrysoptera. Next base: position 698,843 of record VZRO01007265.1, on the reverse strand, counting down.
AGAGATGTCAGTCTTTTCTTCTGCCACTTCTCCTCTCAGGTCCAAATAATCCATGACAATCTGAACATGTAAAGTCGTTTTTCTTGTCCGTTCTGTTGAAGAGACCATGACTGTCTCAGAAACTTTATAAAGGTTTCCATAGTATGCAGTCCAGCCTTTCTGTATCCCTCTTCAAAGTCGTTTACCCAGTGTTGGGGTTTAATGCATCTATTTCCAGTCTTCCTAACGCTGAAGATCAATGTATCCACTTCTTCACTTGATCACCTTGGCTGACATCATGGCTACGGTGACGCAGGTTTTTCTCCTTAAACAAAACTGCAAAGTTGCTAACCTGCTTTCATTCAAATCCCTTTCTGATTATCTCTGCTGGATGCTACAAGTAATCAGCCAGGCATGACAGACAGGCAGAATTGCAGTTGTGGATTTTTCATTTCTTTTGGAAAACAAACACCCTGATAGCTTCTCTTTGTCTCTTTTCTTGAACATGTAGATTTTCCTGGCGTCAAGTAAAATGGGCTCACAATGCCTATTTTGAATTTGATTTATATGATATAACAATAACAAAAAGTCACCTTAACCAACTGTATAAGTAATCTTAAAGTTTGCTTTGCCTGCAGACTTCTTAAATTTCAGCTCTTATATATGTTTTTTGCTGTTAAAATGCAAGCTGTTTTCATCCCAGTGATAGTTCTCGATTGTCCTATGCCTACTCACAGGGACAAGGAAAACTATGCACTGGCATAACTAAACTTGCCAGCCAAGGTCCCTGTGCTCGGCTTATCCTGAACCCCAGCGAGAGCGGTTCTTCATAACTTCAAGAACCATGGTTACAATATGAAGAGAAGGAACACTAAGCAATCTGCTTGGTAATTAACACTTCACTTTCATCACCTCTGAAACTCAGTGGTTTAAATTTTTTGGAAATTTGCCTGAAATTGGCTTCCTTAATGTTCGTGATTTGTGCTGAATAGTCAGTTTTGTGAGAATGCTGAGTGCTTTCGTTTCTATTAATTGTTAGAGATACTTGGCACTTTTGAGCTATGTATTCCAAAGTCTTTGAGAAAGCAAGTTAGTATCATTAGCCCTATTGAAAAGCATTTTCTTTTGGCTGTCTTTCCTCCAGACCCCCTGAAGAATATTTGGCTCATGATGTTTAATATTTTACATAATATTTTACTTATTTTCCTCTTGGCACTGAAACAACAGTCAAGTAGGAAATCTGGAATATGTTCCACATTTTTCCCTTCTGCCTGTGATCAGTAAGCTGCAAAAGATGAAAGGGATTGTGATTTGAATGCTTCCTTTCTGTATTTTTTTTGAACCCTGAAAATAGTTCTGTATTCTTTTTCATTCATTTATTTTTCTGCTATTAGCATAAATAAAACTGATTACATTTTTCCTCAAAAAAAAAAGATATTCAAAAAAATGAATATTGATTCACAATAAAAAAGCAAGATATATATCTTTTTTTTCTTGGGGTGCAATATGCATGATATTTTTTGACAGTATATAAATGTGAGCTGCATATCCTATGAGCCATAATGTTACATCTTAGGAGAAAAGTGTGCAGAGCCAGACTCTGTTACTTGTTGGATTTTTCTTGAATTTTTCCCTCATCTATTCGGATTTTATATATTATTTATTACGTAAATCAACACAAAGTAGACACACTGACTGTATATATTAGTGTCTATGTTGAAGTATGATCAACCTGTTCTCTTGCAACAATCAACAAAAAATGGCACAAACTTGAAGAATTATGATTTAAGTCTCATGTTGCATAGTTGTTGTTATAAGGCAAGTACCAAACTGTGATCAGACAGATGTGTGCATAAATCATATAAATGACCATATTTACAAAGACATTATTAAATATATACATATAACCTATATAATTAATTAGATGAAAGTGGTTTCAAAGTCAGATTTTTACTTCAAGCAAAAATGTTTTCTTCTCAAATACAAAATATGCTGGAAGTCAAATATATTACATACATAAACAGGGAACTATGACCAAAACCTGGAGATGAAGCACTAAATGCACAACATATTTAGAACAAACTAAATAGATCTTATTGTTTCTTTTATCTTTCACCATGTATGATACTGAATTTTCTTTTTTATTCTCTTTTTTTCTTATTTGCATATGAAATAAAGCAGGAAAAGGCTGTTGTAATAGTTTTTCCATTGTCTTAAAACTGAAATGGCAAGAGGTCCATTAAAAACTAACCCCCCTTCCCCCCCAGCTTTAGAATAAACATATCATTTCCCTAAAATTGCTCAGAGATAACACCATGTGTATCTGCAGCCTGCCTGGCAATGTGCCATCTCCAGCACAGCACTGTGCAAAGGTCTGCCTTGGTATTTGTCAGTCACTTCTTGGTGATTTATAACTGAGCTGAAGTCCTTCCTCTCCCTCTCCCCCATTCCCACTACTGCAGGAATTTGTGATGAATAGGATGGAAAATCCACAGCATGAGTATTAGTTAACAGGAGGCTGTGACTATAGTTCAAATCTGAAAAGAAATTGAGAGGCCTCCAAGGAATTAAAGGGGTTTTAATTCATTTAAACTGACCAGCCCTACTTTAACTACTCTACAATTGTGAGCCTTTATCATTGAGGATATCTATTACACTCTACTAAGCATGAGAAAATATACATATTTTTCTTCTTTACAGCAAAAATGATTAGCCTCCTTATTCACCTACCTGTCAGGCCCTTTTGAGTTACAAAACCTATATCCACATAATTCAGCTGAGGTTTAAAAGCAGAAAATATCTATTTAGAGACCATGAAAAGTTTTTATGAAGGTACCGTGAAATAGTCAGACTCTGTCTGACCAAAAATCCAAAATTAAACATCATGTACAGCAAGTCCTGTAACACTTGGACTGAGTTTAGTCTCATCCTCAGTGCTTCCCCTTCAGCCAAAGACACTTCCAGGGGAAGGCAGTCTGCATGTCTCTGGAATGAGGAGCAGGTGAATTCAGTGGAGGGGATTGCCCATTCGGTCACTCACATGTTCAGGTCCAAAAAGGTGGTGGTGTACATTGTGTCTGCCTCCCAGGGAAGAGGGGAAGATGCTCTGTTTCTAGATCTCCCACTCAGAAAGAGGAAATCACTGGGAATATGACCAGACATTCTCCTGACCCTCTGAGACCATACCATGATACTGAGATAAAATATATCTTGATTAACCTACAACTAGACATATGTCATTCATTATATCTTATAAAATTTAATCTAGAATCAGAGTAATAAAATCCGCAATCAAATATGACTTAGAGCTTGAAAGTCTTTCTAGGCATTTTATGTGTTGTGACACAGAAAGTAAAGCTTGGCAAAGACAACAGATGCAAAACACAAGTGAGAAATCTAAAGACTAGCACCAAATACTCTTTCAGGCTTCTGTTTTACAGCCCTGTGTGTGAATAACAGGCTGTTTGCAGTTCTTTAGCAGCCTATTCTCAAATGCCTCAGTGGAGAATTGACTGAGGAAATGATTATGAGAAGCCTTATGATGAAGTATACAAAACTCAGAAAGTATAGCCCTGCACATATTTGACTAAGTGAATTCTAAACTCTTTCCATGGTTAAAAGAAATAAATATTTAAGGGTATTTCCAGGCTTTGGCAAGCCAAATTAGAGTCTCAGCTCTGGAAGATGAAGTAATTTGGTCTGCTGTCATAACTGTAGTGTCACAGAGGACTGTTTCACTGCTTTCAGGAGCAAGACCTGACTACAAATATCAAACCAAATCAATGCAGGCTGTCAGGATTGTGAGGTTCTGCATCAGTGATGGATTACCCCTGGCTGCTGGTATTCACAAGTGTATTTTTTCTTCAGGCTTGGCGGTTTTAGTTCTGTATTTCCAAATGCAATAGGGTATTTTATATTCCTTTGCAGCAAGTCAAATAAATATCTTGAATTGGAGGTTGACCAAGTTCCTTGATTATCCTACAGTGAGGAAAGGAGTTTTCAAGCTATCTAATTTATCTAGTTAATGTATGTCTAAAGTTCTTCTCACATTTAGTATTTCTCTTGAACTGGCAGTTGACCAAGTTCCCTAAACATGTCTTTGTACCAAAAAAAAAAAAAAAAAAAAAAAAAGGAAAATATGACTTATCTTCATTATGTCCAAGAAACTAAAATATTATTATTTTTCTAAGGATTAAAAAAGCTGAAGATCTATGAACAGCCCTAGCGCCAGAGCAGCTGCTGCTGGACATACAATATTAATGCATTTATGTCACTTTAGAGTACAACTCTACCTCCACATTTCATCGTTGTGCTGAATGTCACAAAGTTATCCACGCAAACTTTGCTAATGTCATGACATAAGTCTACAGGAGCGTGTGAAATCTCTTCTCACTCTCAACACAGGGACATGCTGTGGCAATGCTGTGACTGAGGTTTCTTCACCGTTGGTATTGTCTCCAGTGTAGGCAAAGCAATATAAAAACCCATGGGCCAGTGGTATCTCCAATCCATTTACATCTCCAACCCACTTACATTGCCACAAGTTTCAGTTAGGGAAGGCCTGCAGAGAGACCTAGACAAAGTAGAGGGCTGGGCAATCACCAGCCCTAGGAAGATTAGCAAAAATAACCTGGATTAGCTGGATTCTGCATCTGGGATGTACATACAGGCTGAGGAATGAGATGCTGAAAAGCAGCTCCATGGAAAGGGACCTGGGGTTCCTGGTCGATGGCAAGTTGAACATGAGCCAGCAGTGCCCTGGCAGCCAGGAGGGCCAACCCTGCCCTGGAGGGCATCGGGTCCAGCATCACCAGCCAGGCAGCGGAGGGGATTGTCCCCTCTGCTCTGCACTGGGGACATCTCACCTTGAGTGCAGTTTTGGCCACCACAGTATAAGAACGATATTAAATTATTAGAAAGTGTCAAAGGAAGGCTACAAAGAAGGTGAAGGGCCTTGAGGCGAAGCCATCTGAGAAGTGGCTCAGGTCTGTTCAGCCTGGAGAGGAGGAGGCTGAGGGGAGACCTCATTGCAGTTACAACTCCCTCATGAGGGGAAGTGAAGGGGCAGGCACTGATCTCTTCACTCTCCTGACCAGTGACAGGACTAGAGGGAATTGCCTGAAGCTGAGTCAGGAGAGGTTTATTTTGGGTAGTAGGAAAAGGTTCTTCCCCTGGAGGGTGATTTGGCAATGGAACAGGCTCCCCAGGGAAGTGGTCACAGTACCAAGCCTGACAGAGTTCAAGAAGCATTTGGACAATGCTTGTAGGTACATGGTGTGACTATTTGGGTGTCCTCTGTGGGTCAGGAGTTGGACTTCGAAGATCTTTATATGTTCCTTCCAACTCAGGGTATTCTGTGATTCTACAATTCTATATTTTAGCACCAATATCTATAGAAAAAATACATAATGATGATGTCCTATGTAGGTCTGCAATCATGGATTTGCCTTATGGCTTTACCTGTGCAAAAAGTATAGTATACAAAACAGCCTAAACCAACCAGAATGTTGTAAAAACGAGAGAATAGGAAATCCTCTAACCACTTGATAGGAATGTGATGTCAAGAAACAGTTATACAGTGTCATCTGTTCAAAAAATATCTTATCAGTGTTACAGCTGGATGAAAGGTATAAAAATATTTAAGAATAGCAGTCAGTCTTTAAATGATTTATCTTTGTTTGTTTTGTCTTGCTGGATGCTATTGTAAATGATCCTGTCAAATCTGTGGAGAGGAATGTTTCTAAACCAGTTAACTGCTTACTCCAATCAATAGACTAAGCACTTTCTGCTGTATTTCTGAAAATGGACATCATAAGAAAACCCTAAATTACATATGGACATTCTGTTGCAAGGTAATTGTCAAATTATGTGAGTCCAACTGCAACTATTTGGGCATTAGAAATGCAATAACAACTGTTTCATAGCAAAAGTTTGAAAGGGTCAGAACATTACAGCACTTCTGTGACTAATAATCACTCTTAGCTGGAGAGAAATTCCATTAAATCAGTGGTAAAATCATTGTAATAGAAAACATACATTTTCATTTGAATCAGTGTGAACATGATTAGGAGGCTCAAGTCAGTATTAGTTTATACTTACTTGCATGTCAAATCAGAGCATTACATAATTACTTTCTTATGCTCTTTTGTGCATGTTTGCCTACACAGACAGTAAATTTTCTCTGCCTTCCCTTATAATACATTCAACCTTGTTGTATTAAGTTCCCTGGGTAACAAAAATAGATTAGATTTATATCTATTCCCTCCGAAAAACAACAAAAAAATTTCTAAAAACGCGATCTTCCTGAACACCAGAAAGGGAAATTTCTATCAGAATTTTTATGTAAAATTGCTTAATTTTATTACTATTTTTAATGAAAATTTTTACTTTTATAGCAGTGTTTCTTTCTCATTGAAAATCTATCATTAGAATAACATATCTATATAAAAGAATCATAGAGTAACAGAAGGACTGAGGTTGGAAGGTACCTAGTTCCTGAGGTTGGAAGTCCAAGTTCCTTGCTCAAAGTGAGCTCAATTGCGGCAGGTCGCTCTGAGCTGTGTCCAGTTGGGTTTTGAATATCTCTGAGCATGGAAACTCTACAACCTCTCTGCGGAACCTGTGCCACTGCTTGGTCACCTCCACTGCAGAAAATCTTATTCGTGTTTACATGTGATTTCAGCTTATGCTTATAGCCTCTTCTCCTGGCACTGGGCTACACCGGGAGGAGTCTGGCTCTGTTTTTTTTCATCTCCCACCTCCAGTCAGGTATGTGCACTCATTGATCAGATCCCCCTGAGCCTTCCACTCTCCAGGCTGAACAAGCCCAACTCTCCCAGCCTTTTCTCATAGACAGATGATCCATTTCTTCATCTTTGTTGGCGTCCAGTAAGTTCATGGCTGTCTTGTACCAAGGAGGCCAGAACTAGGTCCCTGGATCCTCTGCAGAGCTGTTTCCTATCTGGTTAGCTACCAGTGTTTATTAGAGCACTGTGAGAAATATTTTCCTTTGACTATTCAACAAATGCTAGTCTTTTTTGCCCAAATGTATTGGTCAGAACTCACCATGGCCACAAATAAACTGCTATGGCAGCCTGAAAATATATAAAAATGTAACTGAAGCTAAAATAATTGCTCTATATTACCATGTCTATAAAAATACAACTATTGGTGTTTTATGTCTTCTTCACATTTAATCTGCAAAGTGATTTGAGGATGGGTTGTCCCAAAAGTTTGTGATGACAAAAAATCCCTCAAAAACCTTGGTGTAGCTCTACAATTATTTTCTTTTTTAGGCCAGAAAAATACAAATTTGCTAAAAGAGTTCCAATTAATGGCCAGAACTTGCATGTGACAACTATTATTTGTGCCATGCCCAAGTCTCAGAAATCAAGAGTTAGATTAATCTTACCCACCTTTACAGGAGACTGGATGTGCATCCAGGCTCCCTGTATAATCAGAGAAGGGAAAGGCTGTGACTGCTCATTGTGGTCTTTAATAAAATAGATAAAATAAAAACTGAGACATCAATAAGTCTTTCTGTCAGTATAAGAAAATGACTAATTTTCTGGCTTAATGGACATAATATTTTATTTCTTCAGATGTAAGTTTATACATTTGGTAATGTATAAACTGTCTACCTATAATTTAGGTAGATAGATGCCACTTCAAATATGGAAGTAAAATTCACACTATTTAGGTGGATACATTCCCTTTATAGCCTTCACAAATTGCAAATTCATAATGGCCTAGAGACAGCTATTTGTGGGTCAGTTGTAACTCCTGTAATGGGTTCTAGTCATGCCTGTAGCATTTAAAGCACCACTCACTAAAGAGTGTGGTAGTACCAAGAGCTCCTGTTATTTTGGCCATGCTCAGAACAGACCTTGGAAACAAAACACACTCAAGTTTATTGTCACACAACTATATTTCCATCAAGTCAGCAAAAAGGGAATGTTTTCTGTTCAGCAAAATAACTTCCTTGTTAAAAACCTGGGTGACAGGCAAGGAGGTGCATAGACAATATGACAGAGAAAGGAGCAAGCAGAGTCACTCCATATTTTTTTATACAGGTACCTAAATTCTGCCTTCACTTTATCTGTGAAGTGTATTAGGTTTGTGTGGCAAGGATTTCGTAGTGGGACTACTACAGGAATGGTTTCTGTGAGAAGCTGCCAGAAGCTTCCCCCGTGTCCAATAGAGCCAATGCCAGCTGGCTCCTAAATGGGCCCACCACTGGCCATGGCAGACCCATCAGTGATGGTGGTGGTATCTCTGGGATTACACAAAAAGTGTTACTGGGCAGGAGCAATTTCAGCCAGAGAAGAGAGGAGTGAAAGTGGGGAGAAGAAAAAAACAAGAAAGCAAAGAAGAGGTGGGGTAGGAGGAGCTCCAGATGCTGGAGCAGAGATCCTTCTACAGCCCCTGGTGCAGACCAGGGTGAGGCAGCTGTGTGCCTACAGCCCATGGAGGTTCAGGGGGAGCAGAGTTCCACCTGCAGCCCATGGAGGACCCCCCATGCAAGAAGAGGTGGATGCCCAAAGGAGACTGTGACCCTGTGGGAAGCGTGTGCTGGAGCAGGCTCCTGGCAGGACCTGTGGACCCGTGGAGAGAGGAGCCCACACTGGAGCTGGTTTGCTGGCAGCACTTGTAGGCCTCTGGGGTGACCCAGTGGAGCAGCCTGTTCCTGGAGGGATGCACTCTGTGGAGGGGCCCACACTGGAGCTGTTCATTAAGAACCTGTGGGATGGATTTATGTTGGAGAAGTTCATGGAGGACTGTCTCCTGTGGGAGAAACCCCACACTGGAGCAGGGGCAGACTGTGAGGAGTGCTCCCCCTGAGGAGGAAGGAGCAGCAGAGGCAATGTGCAATGAACTCTCCCCAACCCTCACTCTCCATCCACCTGAGCCACCGGGAGGAGGAGGTAGAGACTCATTAATGAAGCTGAGCCTGTAAAGAAGGGAGAGATGGGGGAAGGTGTTTTTTAAGATTTGGTTTTACTTCTCATTATCCTACTCTGATTTGACTGGTAATAAGTTCAAACAATTTACCCAAGTCGAGTCTCTTTTGCCCATAATGGTCATTGGCAAGTGATCTCTTCCTGCCTTTATTTCAACCCATGACCTCTTTTTATATTTTCTCACCTCTGTCCAGCAGCAGAGAGTGACAGAGTGGCTTGGTGGCTACCTGGCACCAGCCAGGGCCAATCCACCACACTTTGTTCCTCCCAACAAATTAACGTTATGGTTTTTATCTTGATTGCACTCCTGCTGACTCTTGAGATGAAGACATCACTTACTGAACAAGGGCCGAGTAATACAAAGAGTGATGCATAGGCTACGTAGTCTATGCTACAGACTTTTATATCAGACTTTTAGTTTGATATTCTCCATGGTTTTTGTCAAAAGCGCAGCTGAAAGCTCAGATGTGAAGATGAAAGCATGATTGGAGAGGTTAGATACAGAAAAATCACTGGACCCATGGACCTATTCTACTTTTTGGCAGAAAAAGATTAAGTAGTTTTCCAAATAGTTCAAAGAACACAAAGACAACATATTTGAGAAGCATTTAGAATAACATGTCATAAAGCAAGTAAATCCTAAACAAGAAACTGTGGAAGAAAGTAGCAGTTCACGGAAGAGAGCGGAAAGAGATAAAAATCATACTGTGCCACAGACAGGTGATAAATTACCATGATATGACTGTGGGAAAAACTAATGAGGCCAACTTGGTTGCTAGTCTTCTTTTGACTTCAATGAGAGTTATATACAGAGGAGGCATAACAATCTCAAGAACTTTCATAATGAAGCATAACACCGGTGGAAGAGCAGTTCCCCAAAACTGAGGCCAACATTTTTTGCACTGTGAGTTGCCCCAGGGATGTGATATAAGGCACTGAGGCAGGAGGCACTGGCACAAAGGAAGGGTCTTTCTCGGGTAAAAAGCTCTGGTTTGTGTCTGGGCAGTCATCTGGTTGTGAAATCCTGATATATCTGGTTGTGGAATCCTGATATATCTGGCAGCAGATACTCACAGAAATCTCCTGCACAAAAAGTGTTTGTCCAAATCTTACTGAGATTTTCTGTGAAAAGATTTTCTGAACTTCTTGCTTAAAAACATCCAATCCCTACTTAACTCATTCCAGTGTTTTCAGCAGCAGCACCCATATATATTTTTCTCTGTAGTATCCCATGTTTGTTACTATACAAGGATCATTTTTAACCCCTTTATTTAAGAACCCATCACTTTGTCCTCATTCAAAAGCCTGCTAAAGCACTGCTTCTCTTTGAATGCACAGAAGTGAATTTAAGAGTGAGAAAAGAAAATCCTCACACCCAACATTCCTAGTCTTAGCATTTTCTACCGGCTCCAGTCCCCTGTGTATCTGAGTCAGGGATTAGAGGCAGGGAACAGCTTTATTTGGGTATTGTCTTAGGTAAGGATACTGTTAGCATTAAATAACTCAGAGGCAATAATGTTAAGAGATTACTTTTACACCTGTCCATCTTCTGTATTGTACAATGTTGACAGCCTCTTTTCTCTTCAGCAATGGTCTCCTGGAGTTTGTATATGGTTGGTATTTCTTTTCACTGTAACAAAATGGTTATCTACATTTGCTTCTAGCTTAGCCTTAGTATGGTTTCTTTAATTTAAATCAAATGTGCATGCTGCGTTTTTCAACACAATTAAAGACTAGCTCCTGATAGAAAAATAGCGTTAGAATGAATTAATTGTTGGTACTAGTTTGATACCAGATACAAAGAATCTGCTTTTAATTAAGTGTCCCTCTGGTGAAAATGCTGTGTTATAAAAATGACAACTCAGCATGCATATGAATACTGCAT